>APFE031712188.1:0-21926 GCA_000404065.3 Pinus taeda
TATCACATCCATTTAAAGCCAGTACAGTTTCTACTGCATTTATGGAAACAATTCAAAAGCTACATGGAAACCTAAAGATTATTGTAAGTGACACAGACCTCATTTCACTGGAAATTTTTGGACTGAATTATTTTCTTGTCTTGGTACTCAGTTAGCTCATAGCTCATCTTATCATCCTCAATCTAATGGGCAAATTGAGATAATAAACAAATGTTTGGAAGGATATCTTCGTTGCTTTGTATCTGATAAACAAACACAATGGGTCAAATGGTTGCCTCTCGCTGAATGGTGGTATAAAACTTCCTTCCATACATCAACAAAAATGACCCCATTTATGGCACTTTATGGATATCAGCCACCATCCATCACATCATATTATTTAAGAGAAAATTCTAAGGTTCAAGCAGTGGAACATCCCATCGAACATCAACAATAAGTCCTCCAACTCTTAAAGGATAACCTCATGTTGGCACATAATAGAATGAAACAACAGGAAGATGAACATCGCAACAAAAGAAGTTTTGATGTAGGTGATTGGGTATTCCTACGGCTACAACCATATAAACAAATGTCCCTCAAGCAAGCTAAGAAGGATAATAAATTATCACCAAAGTATTATGGTCCATACAAGGTGTTGCAAAATATTGTTACTATGGCATACAAATTGGAGTTTCCTGCAGCGTCTCGAGTGCACCTAGTTTTCCATGTTTCATGTTTAAAGAAGGTTATAGGTGACAAGCTCCCAATTCAAACAATATTGCCAGAACTTGACGAGGAAGGAAAAATTATATTGGAATAGGAAGCAGTCACAGAAACAAGAACTCGATAGCTATGAAATCGATCAATTTCGGAGTATCTCACAAGTGGAAAAACTTATTTGCTGAAGATTACACATGGGAGGATGAGAATTTTATACAGAAGTATCCAGAACTACTTAATCGTTGAAGACAAAACTTTTTTTGAAGGAGAGGGGCATGTTAGGTCCCTATAATACTAGTGATTACCCCATTACTATTGTAGTTGTATCCCTTATTAAATATTGTTGTGCCCCTATTGTCCCCCATATTTTATTACTGTGCCCCATAGAATCTCTCTATTGTTATTTTTGTGGCTTTATATATTATTATTGTTAGGTCGGCTGGGTTATATTGTCACTCCTTAGACTCCTATATATAGAAAGGAGGTTTTGTCATTTGTATCATCCAAGAATTGTTCAATTGTGTAATGTAAAGGAGGTTTCCCCCTCGAAGAGGCTAAATTCTAAGGCGTTGATCTCTCTTTTCTATCTTTTTGTGAGATGGTTTCATAACATCTATACAGACACTAGTATTTGACCAGTGAGGCAGCCACAGAGAAGGATGGACCCCATGCTTAAAGAGATTGTAAGAGATGAATTGCAGAAGCTACTGAAAGTAAATTTCATCTACCCCATTTCTAATAACCAGTGGGTATCTCCACTAGTGATAGTCCCCAAGAAAAATGGTAAGTGGCAAGTTTGTGTTGACTACAGAGAACTGAATAAAGCCACCCTTAAAGACTATTTTCCATTGCCATTTATTAACCAAGTTTTAGATACATCGCCTAGAAAAATATCATTTTCCTGCCTGGATGGTTTTAGCGGTTACAATTAGATCAGCATAACCTTAGAAGACCAAGACAAAACGACATTTACCTGTCCCAGGGCACATATTCTTACAAAGTTTTACCATTTGGCTTGTGCAATGCTCCAACAACATTTCAAAGAGAAATATTAACAATATTTGCTGATCTGGTTCATGAATGTGTTGAAGTATAGATGGATGATTTTCAGTATATGGTGATTCCTTTGACCATTCTTTGGAAAATCTTGAGAAATTTTCAAACGATGTATAGAAACCAACTTGTCTTTAAGCAATGAAAAACGTTATATGATGTTGAATGAGGGAATAGTCTTAGGACATCATGTTTCTTCCGAGGGAATTAAGGTAGATCAAACCAAAATTCAAATTATTATCAAATTGCAAATTCCAACAAATCAAAAATATGTAAGAAGCTTTCTTGGTTATGCAAGCTATTATAGGAGATTTACTGCAAACTTTAGTAAGATAGCTTTGCCTTTGTTTAAGCTTCTTGCAAAAGATGTATCTTTCAATTGGAATGATGCTTATCAAAATGCTTTTGAGAAACTTAAAGAGAAATTGTCCACAACTCCAGTTTTGAGGGGACCGAATTGGACTTCACCTTTTCACATCTCCACTAATGCATTTGATAAAACAATATGGGCTTCATTAGGGCAGAAAGAAGATGCTTTAACTTATGCCATTTACTTCATCAGTAAAAATTTGACTCCTTCTGAACTCAAATACACAATAACTGAGAAGGAAATGCTTGCAATCATATATGTTGTGAACAAATTTCGTCACTACATAACTGGTTATAAAGTCTTTGTTCACAATGACCACTCTGCCATTAGATACTTAACGAACAAACCTATAACTAATGGTAGGATCACAAGATGGTTACTATTACTGTAGGAATTTAATCTCATAGTGCTGGACAGACCAGGGAAAGAGAACCAGGTAGCAAATTACTTTTCTAGGCTACAAAATCTAGGTGAAGTTGTTCCAGTTGAAGATTCATTTCCCGATGAACATTTATTTGAAATTTCAATATTAAAACCATGGTATGTTGATTTAGCTAATTACTTGTCCACAAGGAAGATATCTCCATCATTCAGCTCAATGTAGAAGAAAGACTGAAGTGTCATTGTATGTACTTATGTAAAAAATATGTGTTTCCAGATAAACTCTATATGGTTTCTATCGTACATGGTTTCTTGTATTTCTTATTTCTTCTTTTCTTCTTTCTTCTTCTTCTTCTATTTTTTTATTATTTTTATTTTTTTTTTTTTTCTTTTTTATTTTTTTTATTTTTTATTTTTATTTTTTTTTTTTCGAGGAAAAAAACGAACTTTTTTATAAGAAATAAAAAAGTTACAAGCACATGAGTTAACATTCCAGCATCTTCTGAGATCTTTGAGACCATCATCAGTCCTCAAGGAGAGAGTCATTCTTCCCCTTGAATCATCAGGTCCAACCAAAAAGAAATAATCACTTTCTCGCTTACTTCCAGCACTGTATCGTTGCCTTCTCAAGACAACTCTGTCAAAACAGTTTTTTAAAAACCATATCAAAAATTTAAACATGGGCCTCCATTTAACATAGGAAAACGACCCACGGATCTGTTTTTTAAATGTTTGTTTCCAGCAATGACTATCCGAAAACAGGAGATAGTAACCATCTGAGTTTTGACTTGTCCGAAAACAGAAAAGTACAGGATTTAAGCAAAAAACGACTCTATAACCAGTATCCTGTAACAAAAAAGCAGTTTAAGACAAAGATAAAGAGTGAGGAGGGAGATCCGACACACGGATCTGATCATGCATTTGTTCCGTTATCATCCACGAATCCACAACGAGCTGCAAACCCTCTTTAGAAAACCTATCTGCCTCTTCATTCCTGTCCCTGTATATATGTTCAATGGAAAAAATATTAAAATGGAGCTTTAAGTTTTGTATTACATCCAGAAGCGGCCTCGGCATATAGTTTTGACACCTATATTTCCCATTGACCCAGTTTATTACATTCAGAGAATCCCCAAAGATCTGAACCGAGAAGATGTTTTTGCTTATTAGCCAGCATAAAAGAAGTTTTAGGGTGGAAAGTTCCGCAAAGTTGTTTGTGCCGGGACCTAAACCCACAGCGGCTTTGAGGGAGTGAGAGGGGCTGATATGAATGACGATTCCAGCACCTGCATTGTTGTTTTGGGCTGCCCCGTCGAAGTATGCCCATGTAACGCCTTCCCTGTTTCGTTCTTCTTTTTTGGGGGCTGAGTTCTGTGATTCTTCAGGTTCCGGGATGCTAGACAGTATAGTTGAGCTTTGTATAGCAATCGCCTCTGCTGGGGTACGTTGTTCTCTGAAGATGCTTCTATTTCTGGCAATCCATATACCCCAACAGATGATGGGTGGAAGATTCCTTAAGTTCCTCTCTGGATAATGGTTCCACCAATATTCCCAAGCTATAAGAAGAGTATCCCCCTCCCATCTAACATTTCTCCCTAATAACTTTTGAATTTCTTCCCAAACTTTCCTTGCAAAAGAGCAACCAATGAACAGATGATGAATGGATTCAATGTCAGAGAAACATAGAGGGCATCTACCTGGGCCTTGTTTGAATCTAGATTGAAGGATGTCCCAGGTAGGAATTTTCTTTCTTAAAATACACCAGGTGAATAATCTTGTTTTCTTGGGGCATTTCAACTTTAGCAGAGGTTTAACCCACCATTCTGGGTTAACCCATCCTTTCTTCTTCATTAAGAAAGTGTACCCCATCTTTGGGGAGTAGGCACCAGTTTCAGCATGTGCCCACACCAGTTGGTCCGGTCTATCCTGGATTCTGACATTTGATCTCTTTAACTCCTGAAGGAAACCCCGCCACTCGTTCCTCCACCTGGGGTCGATTCCTAACTCTTCTTCTGACTTCCAAGGTTAGCCCCAGATGGTGGACTGACCCGAATTTGCAATCTGATGTAGACCATGAATCCCCTTTGAGTCAAGGTGAGCATTCAGTTCAGGAGACAGAGCGAAAGAATCATTACACCCCACCCAAGGGTCTCTTCCTATCCTTACATTTTCACCATTTCCTACCTGCCAAGCCAGACCCTGTTCAATAACCTTGAAGGCCTCTACAGTGGACTTCCATATCACAGAGAAATTCCTGCCTTTCTTGTTTGAGTTCCTTATCCAATCTTCTAGGGGCATGGGATCTATATATTTTCGTTTTACTACTCTGGTCCATAGATTCTCAGAAGTGATTAAACGCCAACCGGATTTTGCTGCTAAGGAGATGATGAAGTCATAGAGATTTTTTATGCCCCAGTCACCCCAATCTTTTGGCCTTGCAATTTTGTCCCATGCCACCCAAGGAAGCACTGAGTCCTCCTTTGATCCGGACCAAAGGAATCTGCTGCAAAGTTGTTTTATCTTGTTAAGGATGCCTTTTGGGATCCATGTCAAGGCTGCCCAGAACACTGGCATGGCCTGAAGGACTAAGTTCACCAGGGTCAGCCTACCTGCCCGCGATAACCACTTGAAACTCCAATGGGAAATTCTTTGTTCAATTTTGGCCACCAGCCAGTTCCAGTCCTGCTTTCTATATGCTTGTGGTTTTAACCAAAAACCCAGATATTTGAAAGGATTCTCCATCTTACAGGCTTCAAAGGGTAAGTGAGATACAATCATGAGCTCCTCCTGTCTGTTGAAGCCCTCCAAAATTAGCAGGGACTTCCTAGAATTTATTTGAAGGCTTGTTGCTTTCAAGAACAGATCAAGAATACTTTTAAGCTCTTTGATTTCAATTAAACTCCCATTTGTAAATAATAAAATATCATCTACAAAAAGGAGATGGGTAATGAACAGATTTACAACAACTTCCAAACCTTTAACAAACCTGATCTTTTAGCATTGGAAATCAGTCTGCTGAGACCCTCTGCAGCCAGGAGAAAAAGCAGTGGAGAAAGGGGACATCCTTGCCTCAAACCCCTTTGACCTCTGAAGAATTGGGAGGCGGCCCCGTTTATTAAAACTGCAAAACTTGCATTTGAGATACACCCCATGATCCAGCTTATTGAGCTGTTCTAATAATTTCAGCTAAAGAAACCCCACCTGGGTCTGAGAACAAAGTTTGAAAATGATTCTTCCCCATATTTGACAAAGCCTCAAAAGATGAGGCTTCTCTGCCCTCAGGATCCTTTAGCTTCCAGATTGTATTTGCATTTTTCCGGCCTTTTGCGTTGTGGAAAAATTTTGTGTTTTCGTCCCCTGCTTTCAGCCATATTTCCCTGCTCTTGAGTCTCCATTCTTCCTCTTTATCCAATAAGATTTTTGCTCTCGATTTCTCAAGAGTTACAATCCTTTCTTTTGACTCCTGAGTGGAGTATGCATCCGCCTCGAGAGCTTCTAGGGCTCGGAGCTCATCATCTATTTTGTTCAAGGCCTCATTTTGTTTTTTCCTTCTATCAGATGCCCATTCAACAGTTGCTTTCTTTAACCTTTTAAGATTTTCCATGAAGAGGGCTACTTTATTTCTAGAAGAGTCTCTTCCCGTGTGTCTCCAAGTATTCCTGAACAGCTGGTTAAATGATTATTCTTGCAACCAAGAAGCATTGAATTTAAAAGGAGCTACGGGTTTAGGGGGGGGCTTGGAAAGTTCTAAGAGGATGGGGAAGTGATCAGAATTCCCCCCTTCACCCACCCATTGCCTGAACATCGGAATATTGGAAGCCATCAAATCACTGATGAGGAAGCGATCCAGCCTTTTTGCTATCCTTTCCTCCCCAGTTCGCTTATTCCTCCATGTAGGCTTGGCCTTTATAACGTTTACATCTATCAGCTTGTGGGATAGGAGTAATTGTGTAAAAAAATCTGTTAGGGGATCGATTCTGGCTGAGGGACCCCAAGCCTCCGCAGCCCCTAAGGAAAAATTTAGGTCACCTCCTATTATTAGATGTCTCCCCTTTAACAGATCTTTGGACATGAGCGCGTTCTAGAAAGCAGCCCTTGCCTGACAGGGTCCATACACATTTACTGTCAAGAAAGAGAAGTCGAAGTCAGGGTAAATAACCTCCATGCCCAGTACATTGGGCATTCCCCAATGGCTCAAAATTTTCAATCTTCCATCCCTGTAGCCGATGGCAAGACCACCCGAGTGGCCTTCTGCATCAAGGGCTAAAAAAGACCACCCCGAGAGGAGAGAACAGAGGACTGGTTCAATTTCTACGGCCCTTCCCAGAGTTTCTTGGAGAAAGACCAGATCCGGGTTATAACGTGAGATAAGTTCCTTCAAAGCCAGTTTTTTGGGTTTACTGGCTAAACCCCTGCAGTTCCATGATAAACAGATCATTTTATAACCGCCTCAGGGGGTTTTGCTGCTCTAAGCGCCCCAGGGATCACCATTTGCTTGCCATCAGCCACATCTAGTTTTGCTTTGACTTGGGCTTTGGACAGATTTGACTTTCTTCCTCTGCCCTTTTTATGAGAAGTTTTTGACGAGGAAGGAGCCAACCCACCCACAAGATCCCCCAAAACAGGGGGGGGTCAGATTTTTTGCTAAGGGATCTAAGATTATAAGTGCGGGCAGGGGTGGAACCACCTGAGACCGGGATTTCTAATGAAACGACTTCAAGGTTCAGATCAATTGAGGGAATTGCATCAGTTAATTGATCAATGTTTGTAATGACATCTTTGCATTTAGAAGCCAGAGGAGAATCCATAGAAGGGAGTACAATATTTGATTCAGGAGAAACGACAGGGATTTGAGGGTCTGATTGCTTACCAGGTGGTATATTAGCTGTGGCCTCAGAGATCCCCACTGGAGTTTTTTCGAGGTCGTTCTGGTCTTCGGCTGCAATGTTCGGGTCTCCTTCGGTCTGTGGCAGAGCTTCATCCTCCTGGGCTTGAACCCCTTCCATGGGCTTGTTCTCTAAGTTGTCCTTCGTCGCCAAGTTTGGTTCTTCCCTCATGCTCCGCTCCCACTGCTCGACTGATTTATGAACCCTCCTTTTGCGCCTCCCCAAAGGGAAATCTTTTGCCAGATGGCCGTGCTCATGGCATCTGTGACACCTGAATGGTAGCAGTTCATAATCCAACAACTGTTCAAAGACATATTCTCTGTATTGCAGATTTATCGAGTCCACTAGCCCTTCGCTTGGGTTCAGACGCACTAATATCCTCGCTACTGCCCTTTCGTGTGTGTCTAGAAAAGATTTGTCCGCTTCCAAGAACGTACCCAGAGTATTCTTGATTGAAGAAAAGACCGAATCCACCCAAAGGAAAGGTGGAAGACTAGGTGCCCTCACCCAGACGGGAAATTCCTCCACCTGTTCCTTGGACGCATCGAAGAGCGGAGACCATCTTTTGAAAAAGACTGGGCGTTTCCCAATAGCCCAATTTCTTCCTTCAACCCATTCCATGGCTACTTTGCTATCAAACCTGATCATGAACCACCCTTTGACCATAGTTGCAGTTTTGAAGGACTTTGCCGGAGTCTCCTTCCAGTGGCTCTCCGCCCATTGCTGTAGAAATTTACTGGAGACAGGGCGACCCCTTACACGACCCACGAGTGTGCTCTCTGCCACTTCCAATGCGTCTTCTATTTGTACATCCATACCCAATAACAGGTTTCCTGCTAACCTTCTCGCTTTTAGAGATTTCACCTTCTTTCGCTTACCCCCAACCCTCTCTCGTTCCAAATCCTCCTCTCTGACTATGCATGGAGCATCTGGTTCCCTTAGTGTTCCATACACATCACTCGCCAAGGGGATATCGACCTTTTCTGGGGGTAATTGACTTGGTGCTCCTCTTGGGATTCCTTCCTTTCCAGTGTAAATGCTCCCCTTCTCTTCCGACCCCCCAGTGATAGGTTTTGGGACATCATTCCCCTGTTTAGAAACCTTTCCAACTTCGGAAACAAACCCCTTGTTTACCGGGCCGCCTGTAAACAAGTCCTTTGAGGAAATGGGTCGAATAACAGCCAAGGGGCCGCTTCTTTCCCTATCTTCTCTATCCGGGCCTTGAAAACTACCTATTGAACTCCATAAACCTTGTCTGGAATTGAAATTTATAATATCTTCAAGGCCACCCGACGGGCTAAAAATCTTCGAAGGGGATAGAATCTTACCAACTGGGAGACCTTTCTCTGTCTGTGGGCATTCCTTCTCTCGTACTCCTGAAACTCCTGTGCAACCACCGGATTTTCCAAGCGCACCAGGCGAAAACAGACTCTGCTCCAAAGAAGATTTTGGCGATTTACTGCTCCACAGACCTCCGGCTGGGAAAATGGCTGATACAGTGTTTCCACCCTATCCAAAGAACTTATCCAGGTTTTTCTCAGTAAAGTCCTTACCCCAGACCGAAAGAATGTGTTCTGAGGCTGGGTCTAAGTCCACCGCCTCATTGTGGAAAACCATGGTTACTAAACTGTGGTAAAAACTGACACCTCGCAGGCACCCGTTATCCGAAAAAACGCTCCCAGCACCGACAGTGGTTAAAGCACCGGGATGGTTATGGTAAAACTCAGTTGAAAACCCGTCTCAGAACGCTATTACAGAGGTAAACCCTCAAGGGAAGGCTGTCGAAACAAAACCACCAGTGCGAATACCTTCCAAGGCTTAACCGAGGGATACCAAGGAAAGTCCGCCCGCATGACAACTGCTAGGGTACCTCGTATACGCAGAACCGTTGAGGGTCTGCCATCCGTCCTCACCGTACCAGCTAGTCGGCGTAGAGTAGGCTGCCTGCGTCACCTAGGCCAGAGGCCTAGGGTTTCAGGATCAACCCCTGTGCCCTCCGTCCATCCCGCAAGTGCAACAATTTAAAATCCTCTTTCTTTTAAGTTTAACTTTCAACTCTTTCTTAAGACTCAAGAGTTGTTCTATTCTTATTTACATTTCCTGTGATATAAATGACAAAAATGAATTAGTATTTTATAGAGAAGAGAATCCGGATTTATGGACACTTGTTTGACTTCTTTTAAAGTAAAATAACCATGGAAAGATTAACATAATAAATGGAGTAACATGATGAAAACAAAATTGTCCTCAAGTATTGGATTTTTGTCATAGTATTGTACAATTGGATCTTGTCCTGATGCATTTTGTCATTGGATTGGGCCTCTTTCTCATTGTTATTTTTGTCCTCAAACATTGGATTTTTTTCAATATGTTGGAGAACTTTGTGGGAGTGAAATTTCTAGTTTTTCCACATTTGAAGATAGTTATTTTCACCAAAATCTATGTTTTAAGAAAGTACAAAAAGACAAAGTTGGAATTTTATTATCATGTGGAAATTTATTGGATGATCACATTACTAAAAAAATCACTAAATTTTGGAAATGAAACAAATTAATTTATGAAAACTTTGCAGGTATAATTTACACAAGGCGCAATTAAAGGCTAGAATTCAAGATTAATATTGCAGAAGAAACATGGAGGATAGATATCATCCTTATGGTCATAGAGAATAAGTTAAAGGTTTAAATATCAGTGTATGAAATGAGGAGATAGAATCTAATGCGTACAAATAAAGGATTGAATCATTATAATTGGTAGAAATGACAAGGACCTTGAAGTTGGAGGTGTGATTTATAACATTGATAACATAAGAATGCTAAGGACTCGAGAAACAAAATCACTTGAACACATAACTAATATAAAGCTTAAATCAGTTTTAGAGGCAAATGAAGAATAATTCACTAATATAAATTTTAAATCAATTAGAGGCAAATGAAGAATGGATCAAGTTTGTGGCAAGAGGGGGAACACAAATCACATTCAAATAGGGGGTCTCAAGGAAGCCTTTATGCACTTAAGAAGTATTATTAAAGTTTGAAACATCACCACTCACCATCTTATTCAATGAAAATGTCTCACATTTGAAGAATCAAAGAGTAGCTTGAAAGTACCTTTTTAGCATTACATAGGTACATATACATAGGTTATCCAGTGGGTCACTTGCATTCTATAAAGACAAGATTTGATGTGATGGGCCTAAAACTCTTGATAAGACAATGAAGAAGCAAAACTGCTTGTATGATTAGAACTTGGGTGAAGTATACTTATAAAAGAACCAACACGACCAAACAAGGAAGGGAATTAAAATTCTTTTCATTAAAAATAATCCTAACACATTGTGAAAGTCAACCAATTTAAAATGGATTCAAGATGGAATGATCTTTGGGGAAAATGGGAAAGGCTTCCAGTCAAATTTGAGGGTTATGAAGGGTATCATTTATATAGAGATTATCCTCATAACGAGGACAAAATGAGGAATGTGCACAATATCCAAGAAGCAATTAGAATGGAATATCCAATGAGATGTAGCTAAGCAATTTTCTCTCAGGGCTACACATTGCCCAAATTAGAAACCACCCAAGTTTCCAAGTGGTCTCTTCAATTAAATCAATGTTGATTTATTTCCTAGAACATTAGATCATGATTCTGTTGCATCATATCAGCTACAACCATGCGTTTTGGGCAACATTTGTTTAAGTAATGCCATAAATTCAATTCCAGGCAGTTGTTCATCAATTAATTATATTGTGAATGAGGAGAGGGATGGAGTGAGGTGCTATAAACGTATGTTAAAAATTAGACTGTATTTATTAACTTAACACAATAGAGTTGTTTAGTTGTTGGCTAGGATTATTTTTCTTGAATAATTGTCGGTCTTGGCAATACAAGCAGTAAACCAAGACAACTAGTCTTAACCAAATAGAGCCACTCATTCATTCGAGTCGGAAAAGAAGCCTTGAGCTTAACTTGATAAATAACACATTTTTTTAATTAATTCCACAAAAGTGACTTCATGTTTATGAGATGGATAGGCCATAGTCACATCATCTACAATCCACATTAGACCATTAAATGCCACAAATCTTAGTGAGATGTGCTCGAGTGTGGGTTGAGTAATCACATTGTGGGAATACTAATATGCATCTCCTATGTATATCAAGAGAATAAAGGTGCATTGTAGAATGCATGTGGGGTCATAAGAGAAGCATCATGTCATTATGCTAGGGATATAAATATAAAGGGGTATAAAAAATGTTAATGAAAAAATTGATACCTACAACATCTAGTGAAAGTAGGGGATTTTAAATTGTGAAAATGTATTGGGTTAGTATTGGTAGGGGGTTAAATAAAGTGAATTTTAGAGGTATTTTCCAATATGTAGTCAAATTAAGGGTATTGTTTAGTATGCCATGAATGCACATACTATGTCAGAGGTTAATTGAGTGAAGCCCCCGTGCCCGAGCTGCCTATTGAGTTATGGACCATAAGAGTATTGACTGACATTGGAAACTCAATAGGAAAATTCATATACATCGACCCACGATGTTTGGGGGCTTGGGATAAAAGAGTGGCATGGATCCTAGTCGAATTGGGCTTTTCGGGTGGTCTTCCGACACAAATTGACTTGGCTTGGGAGTAGATACATATTTGTCAAAGATTGGACTATTGGAGTATTCCTTTTTGCTGCCTTATTTGTCATCATACGGGAAATCTTATGGCTCGATGTCCAAGGAACACTAGCAGGATGGAGACAATTGGAAGATAAGCTCGCGGTCATGGCGTCACTGGTCAGAATCATAAGAATAATCAGGCCACTACACATCCGGGTAATGTTCCAAATACTGACCCTTCATCCTCTGATTTTCATATTAAGGGGTGTCGTTCCTCCTCCTCACCGTCTCCCCTTCCCTCCCCTCCTCTGTCCTTTTCTCATGGCACAACTGACACTATTCCCCCTGGTTCTACATTATATTCCCCTCCTTTGGATCCATCTCATCCCCCCCTCTACTCTTCTCCTTCCACCTTTCCTCCTACCACATTAGCCCAACTGGGAAACCCTTAGATGCTCCCTAAGATTCTGGATCATATAAATCATCCCCCCCAATTGGTCCATTAGGAGACCTCTCCACACACCCCCCGACTGCCCTCATCCTGTTCTCCCATTATTTCGCACTCGCCTATAACCTCCCCTACAAATTCAGTGAACAATGACATTGAATTCCTCTTTGCAAACCCTACACTTGACTTGGATGCTCTTTCCATCCATCGGGGTTTGACTGAGCCCTCCCCATCCATTAGTCCAAACCTGACCCTCAATATAATTGTTAGATGTAGGGGGGGTTGGGGCAATCGACATTTTCGTGGTCATCCAAAAATTAATCTTATCTCCTTCCCTGGATCCTCTGAACTGATCGACATTCATATCTGCACAACTTTTGACCCTTGGGTCCTTAGATTAGTTGTGCTCGCCCACCTTGAATCATGACGATGTGCCTATCCCTAAACCTACAGGGTCTATGGGACTCGCATAAATTTCTTTCCCTCAGGAATCTCTTCTCCTCGGTTCGTCCTTATATCATTCTTTTACAGGAAACCACAATGACCTCCCACAAGGTCCTCGAGTATTTCATAAATATGCTTCCAGACTGGCACATCGTGGCAGTCCACCCACTGGGTCTATCTGGCAGATCGACGACATTATGGGATCCATGCTAGGCATATTTTTGTGCATATAAATTCTTTGCATGTATTTTCCTTACGAGGCATTTTCGTGGACTTGCAGACCGTATTCATTTTCTAAACTTATATGCCCCATACCGGGACCATGCTACTTTCTGGGACCGGTTGGGAGCTTATGATATGTTAAAAAAAGGCTCACTTATCATAGCTAGAGATTTGAATGCTACCTTGCCTTTGGAAGAATATTGGGGCACTTAGTGCAAAACAGGCCCCCTAGGGGATAGACTCCAACGACTATTGTGTGACAACAAATTGATGTATATTCGGCCCTTCCCCATCTCACCCACATGGCATAATGGTAGGGATGGAGTACAACACATTGGAAAAAGACTTTATTGTTTATTAGTCCTCAAAAATCTTGTAGAAAGAATGGGTTTCCTCCATACCAAGGTCCTTAAGATTTATGTCTCTGATCATATGCCCATCATATTACAATGGAAATCAGAGGAGGTGTGATTGGGTATTCCTTTTAAATGCAACAAAATCTGGCTTGAGGACGACGAATTCATCACTTTAGTACAATCCACTTAGACTTCGATGCAATTGGTGCTTCACATTTCCCAGATGCTTTCCATACATAAAAAACTTCGGGCCCTAAAATCGATGGTCCGAAAGTGAGAACGATCAAAGAAAAATTCCATGTGCAAGGACTTAAAGGATATCATGGAGGAAACTGTGAGACTTGGTAAGATTTTGGATTATGGAAACCCCTCACCCACTCTCATTAACAAAATGAAGGATCTGGAGGATAAAAAGAGGAAGATCCTACATTTTCAGGAAGTCCCCTAGCGTTTGGAGAGTAGGGCACTGTGGCATAAAGAAGGGGACAAAAATACTAAATTTTTCTACAGATATGCAAATTATCGGTGGCACATCAATCATTATCTAGCACATTTGGGACTCAAATGGTAATTTGGTGCATACCACAGCGGATATCCAGAAGGAAACAAACTTATTTTTCGAATCTTTCTAACGGACGTGAGAAGGATCACTGCTTGAGGACCAAATATGAGGCTTAGATTCCTACCCTACCATGTTTGATCAGGCACAAGATCAAACTTTATACAGGCCCATTGACTTAGATGAGATTCATAGGGTTCTAAAATTGTTTGCAAATGACAAGTGCCCCAAGCCGGATGGTTGAACTATAGAATTCTTCCAACATTTCTTTGATTTGGTGGGATTGAAATTATTGTATATGACAAAATAATCCAGGATTCGGGGCTACATTCCTGGGGTCATCAACTTTGCTTTCATTGCCCTCATTCCGAAGAAAAATGAGCTTGACTCTTTTAAGGATTATAGGCCCATCTCCCTGTGTAATATTACCTATAAGCTCATTTCAAAGATCATTGCGAATCAACTTAAGTCGACCCTCTCCTCTCATATATCCAAGGAACAATATGGTTTTCTACATAACAAGTTGATTCATGATGTTGTTGCAATAACACAGGAATGTCTCCACTTCACCCACACGAAGAAGCTGGAAGAAATTGTTATGAAAGTGGACTTGCTAATAGTATATGACTGTGTAGATTGGGCATTCCTACACATCATACTTTCAAGAATTGGAATGTAAATGTACAACATAGAGTGGATCATGACTTGTGTGACCACTGTACAATATGTGGTCATCATAAATGGATATCCCTCAATTTTTTTTGGTGCTGGAAGGGGATTATGCTAGGGATGCTCTTTATCGCCCCTCCTATTTATACTTGTCATGGATGGCCTTAGCCACAAGATCAAAGCTGCCAAGACTGAGAACATTTTTAAAGGTCTAACATTGGGAAGAGGTGTAAAGGTTTCCCATAATTTCTTTGTTGATGATATTATGACTTTCAGGATGCTATCTAGATTATAATGGACTGCACTTCATCACATTATATGCAGATTTGATGAGGCGTATGGACTTATGATAAATAAAAAAATCCATTCTCTTATATGCAAAGGGAAATCACGAGGAGATTGAATACATTGCTGACATATTTAGAGTTGCCACTCAACCTATAGGTGATGGTTTGACATACATGGGTTTCTAGCTCATACCAAACAATTACAGAAATAATGACTGGATATGGATTGTCGAAAAATTCCACAATAAAATCTTTATATGGGAACGTGGTTGTCTGTCGTTAGGGGGAAGAATCACTTTGGATCAGTGGTATTACAATAGCTCGCAGTGTACTGGGCACACCTATACTGTCTCCTTGCCGCTATCATCAATAAAATCCATGGTATTATGGCAAATTTCATTTGGGCTGGCTTTGGAAGAATCCACAAATATCATTTGACTAGGATGGAAAGGATCACGATTCCAAAGCAATATGGAGGATGGGGGATCCTAAACTTCATAATTTTTGGATGGGCACTTTTAATAAAGTCTTTATGGCATGCGCTCTTCAGCGAGATTCTATGGGAGAGACATCATCCAGACAAATATTTGGGAGACTTGAAGGCGGAAGAGTGGATGAGAGACGATCTCATTGGAAAAAATATAGGCTCTCCCATATGGATCAGTTTTAATAAAATCAAACATTGGCTCTTCAAACGCACACGCTGGACTTTTGGTATAGGTAATAATATCATCATTGGTAGAGATCACATTATGGCAGTGGATGAGGACTTGGACAAAACATTTGACATCATTTTCACATTAAATGCCAGAGGAATCATATATCTCACACATGCTATTATAACATGGACTGGCAGTTTTCCTATTTGGAAAAAAGTTGATGAAATTGGTTTGACTAGCTCTCCAGCAGTTGCTTGGGATCGATATATAGCTGCCTTAAATAGATTGGGTATTTGCAAAAATGAAGGAGATCATATCAAGTGGGAGGGCCTTCTCCGCCGTGTTTCCATATTGGTGGCAGACACATACCTTTACATTCTAGCATCTCATTAAACCTACAACATAAATGTTGGTTTAGAAAGTTCTAGAAGATACAAGTTCCCAGCAAGATCATTTTATATACTTGGTTGGCTTGGAAAGACAAATCTCTGACCTAAGAAAATCTAAAGAAAATAGGCTTAAATGGACCCAGTCGATGTGCCCTATGCATGGCTACATCAGAAACAAACCAACATTTTTTATTGGAATGTCCAATAGCAGTCCAAGTATGGGACCGAATCTCAAATCTCTTTTCTTTCCCTCTACTAAACCACACCTCTATGAATTCATGTTTGTTTTGGTGGAGTAGGAAATCTAGAAGGTAACAAGCTATACCCTTTTTTGTCTTTTGGGATATCTCGAAGGTTAGAAATGCCATTATCTTTGAGGACATGCATCTTAACATTAACAAAATTGTTAAGAATATATCAAATTGGATGGACTCTCAGGAGAAAAATCCGATATAGGTAAAGGATTTAAGTTTAAGAAATATCCTTCCACACATCACTTTCCTAGCAAGGTAAAGGATTTAAGTTTAAGAAACATATTTCTGCACATCACTTTCCTAGCAGGATACTTTGATGGAGCAACACAAACCGGTACATGTGGTTGTGGTGTGTGGTTGCATATGGACAAAGAACAACAATACACGTTATATTGGTATGGGACAATGGCACCAACATGCGGGCTGAAATCATAGCATTATGGGGTTTATTGTGATTTGCAAAGCTATTAGATGTTGAGATAATTCATATCTTCGATGACTCATAAGCTCTAATGGATGATATGAATGGATCTTCCACCATTTCCGGTCCTCATCTGACGGGTTGGCTCAATCACACAAAAACAACTTAAACTATCTTTCTAGCATATTTCCTTTCAACATATCCTTGGAGAAAACAACCACACAACGAACGCTATGTTGAAGAAAGGAACCAATGCTGCTATTAGTTTGATATATTTTTGTCTCCAGGTACACGATATCATTGTTGAGGACAACATAACTATCCCTTAGTGCTGATCTATGACACTTAGAACATTCGGTGTCTAAAATGGGAACTGTTTTATTATCTTCTCTTATTATGGGACACATTCTTATGCTGCCATTACACATATATGTTCAGATTTCTGTTTTCAATATGTTATATTCCAGTGTTTAGACCATGGATATATTTGACAATATGTGGAAATTGGTCGGGTATATTGGACAATCTGGAAATTGGTCTGTTCCTAGAACCCATAAAGCTTTTTGGTTAACATCATGTAACTAGAAGTGATATATGTACTAGCTTACTATAATACAAACCAGCGTTTTTTTCCTTAGAAAAATAAACTAAGCTTTAAACTCGTTAAGAAGATTAAAGAATTGGCCGTTACGAATACAATATATATATATACACACAATCATGTAAAGGTAATATATATCAGAGCTCCCATTTTCTGTCAAACAAACGAATCGAAACGATAGGTACCAGAAATTTCAGATTGGCAAATAGATTGAAAGAATGTGTTATAATATCTTTTTAAAAGAAAAAAAAATAGATATACGAATCGAAACTATAGTTACCAGGAAAATTTTATGTGAAACAGATTGACAAATAGATTGAAAGAATGTGTTACAATATATTTTTAAAAGAAAAAAAGAATAGATATACAGGACGGGACGCATCTACAGACGGTTAAAATTATAATTTCACTGCCTGCGCATGGGTCAGCAGTCAACGGCGCAGAAAACCACCACGGTAAATCAAAATCTGCAGGAACATATCGCACCACTCTTCGGGCTGGAACATATCGCACCACTCTTCGGGCTGAGGTGGTTTCCGGACATGGTGGTCCGATACTGACAACTGACAACCGTGATGCTGGCATGACATAAGCACCTGACACTTTTCGGAAGGTATCTTTCACCCATCTCACCTCTTCCGATATCGTTTTCACCCGTTGATTTACCTCCAGCATTTACGTCTGTTGATTTACCAAGTTGCACGATGGGTTAAAGAGCAGTCAGAAAAGTCTTCCGATACGCAACCTCCGCCGTGGGATTAAAGGCAAGTTTGTCCGCCGTCTGATCATAAGGAAAGTACACGGGGGTCTGATTAAACATTAAATGAAGCGTGGAGTAAACTATGGACCATACTTATGTTTAATTCTATGACATGTTTTGGTGAAATATTAAATGTTTTTTCTTTACGGCCCGTAATAGTCAGTTAATATGGAGTATGGGCAAAATTTATTGTAATTTTTTTTATTTTATTATTTTCGAAAATGTAATGGTAGGAGCGTTGACTCCATGTCATAGAGTTGTCTTTTTGCACACGGGGAGAGTGTGAAGTTTAGTTCGCGGCAGCGATTGAAAAAATATACAGCTTGTAAAAAAGAATGAACCAGAGGGTCTGCAGCACCCGTAAAAACACAGAGAGTAAATTTTTGTATTGCAAGGGAGGAACGCACAGAAGTGCATGAATATTTTTGGGTCTGTAATGTAAAAGGGATTTTATGCAGCAGGGTAAAAATATTGTCTTGGTAATGTAAGAAATGTAAAGATTGCACAGCAATGCAGGAGGAGAAGTAAATGAAACCAGTTGATAGTTTTCTTGAAAACCATGTATTGTTTAACAGCAGTGAAAAGGTAAATCTGTATTTCCCTGTAAGTTTTGTTTTCACACAGCAGTGAATGTAAATGAAATATTTACACACAGTGGTGTAAAATTTCATAGGAGGCAGGGTAACTTATGTGAAAATGTTTTGGTGAATCCCTCTGAGTGAAAGAGGATGAATATGTCTCAGTCATTTTGTTTTAATGAATAGAAATCATTTTTATGGTGGTGAAATACTCTGTCCTGTGTAATTAATTTTAAAAAGACTTCTCTGTGTAAAAGATCTTGGAGCAAAGGAAACAGAGCATAACCTCTGTGTTTTTATTTTTGTGGTTTTGGTATTTATCCAGAATCAAAAAATACCCAACACAGACACAGTGGATGCCCCGTCTAGGCGTAGGATTGCAAAAATGATCATACCAAAGGCTGGCAAGATTTGGTAGCGGGATCCCACATAGCCGGCAGCAGAAATGGCCGCCCATTAACTCCGCGCGCATTGTAGCTCGCCCCACTTGTTTTATCCATCAGAAGCTCCCCAGGGAAGCCCGGGTAAGCCCCCTTTCCATAGATTCCGGGGCAGGCGGAGACGGCCTCTAAAGGTGCAGCGGCATCCCCTTGGAAGTAGCCGGTGTTGAATGGCTTGGTGGTTGTTCCTGCCAGAACGGTGGCCATGTTGATGATCATGCCATCAATGCCCACGTCTCCATTTGGTGCCACCAGGGGAGGAGTCTGGGTCCGTACATGGGCTGATGAAATGGCCACGCGCGCTGTCCAGGACACTGAGTCGCAGAATTCCCAACCCACTCGTATGGAATTGGAAGCTGCTCATTATGCTTCTCGGCCTCCTTCCCTTGCATCATTGGGCTTCCTGTACTTGATACTACATTGAGATTGAGACTGGCATGGAATCCGCAGGAGCTCATGCAGAAACCCTCAACGGTGACATCCTCGGAGGTGAGCACCAAGTACACAGCATTGGCATTTCCAGATGATTCCCTCGGAGGAGGCAGAGCCCCCGACTTGAGGGCAGCTTCAACCAGAGCAGCTATGTCAGTCCTTTTGAGTGACTTGCCGAGGGAGTATTGTTGGTCCACCTTCTGCTTTCCAAGCATCACAACACTGGATGTGGACGTGGATGTGGATGGGGCGGCCTTGTTTGAGTGGGTGCCCTCATACTTCTGCGTGGTCTTCCACCAAGTGGATGCAGAGGGCTGATTTGCTTTCCCCTCTGACGTCTTTGCCCCAAGAGATTGTACAAAATCTGCCACAATAGAGCGTTGAACAGGGGTGAACTTCCCATACCAAATCAAATGGACGGGGATCACCTTACTGGTAGAGAGCAGAGGACCATTGTGGTAAGTCAAAACAACAGATGACTCTTCCACCAAAGCAGCAAGTTTCCTGGACTGTCCACCAGCAGCAGGAAATGCGCATAATATCGCCATACAAAACGCGCCCATCTGCAGGATCACTGTCAGTCGAAGCCGCGAACCACAAGCAGCCATTTGAAGGCAAGCTGATAAAATACCCTGCAACCTTTACTATCACTATGGATCGATCAGAAGAGATCCAAAGGAATCAAACAATGATAAGTTACTCGTAGGCGGATAGAGCAGGGAGGGAAAGATGGTTGTGAGAATGCAGAGCAGAGCAGAGGGAGAAGGTTTCAGTACGGGAGTTGTGGAAGCGAGGACGCGGTTACGCAGAAGGAGGTGGTGACAGCGATGGACAGAGGGGTGCCATGCTGGGTGGCATTAGAGAAATAAGTAATATTCACCGCGCAGGTAAAGTAGTTTAACTTTGGAACGTTCCAAATGCCAAATCCTCCGTTAGAAAAAGTGATGTGGTCCGTGCAGGTGAGTGGAGAGAGATATTCCTAATTTCCTACTTCCTTCCCAATTTCCTCTTCCTCATGGATGCGCATGCGTGTCAACTAGCCTTTCATGGAGACAACTATCATGCCGCTGATGATGAGGAGTGTCTCTCATGGTGAGGATTCTGTATAAAGAACGTATCTTCTTCAGCAGTCGTGGGTTCTCTACAGCTGGAGGCGTGGGTTCCCTGTCATCCTAATCTATCATAACTGCCACGAAAGAAAAGAACATAGCATATTATTACTCAAAACATAAATATATTATATGCGTAAAGGTTGTTGAGATATATTATCCAAGTCATTATCTGGTATAAAATTAATGTTTCTTTATATCAAATTGCTTCCGAATCTTCTATTTAAATGGATGAAAATTGAGAGTGTTTATCCATTTTAAACCTAATAAAATTGAAAAAATATTTTCACAACAAATGTATACTTTTTTGTATATTAGTTTTATTATCCTTTATAATTATATTTTAGGTTGATAATTTGCAAAAAATCTTTTCTTTTGGATGTTTTTCCAGTGATTTCAAAGTAAAATAAAAACAAGAAAATGCCACAAGGTGGCAAGTCCCGGCATAAGACTTAAAATTTCCTTTGTGACTATTGAAATATGTTTAGAAGTTTGGTTTCTTGGTTGAGTATTTGCGATGAATATGGATAGATTATATTGGTAAATAAAAATATGAAATTCAGTTAGAGTCGTGCAGTATAAAACTGCAAGCCGTAAAATGCCAGACTTCCTATTGCGCGTTGTACAGTCTTAAGCTGCAAGCCGTAAAATGCCAAAGTTCCTACTACTTTGCGGGATTTCAGATGAAATAAAAATGTACAATCACACTCTCTTGGTTTTACAGTTATGAACAACAAAAACTACTCATCTGTGCTTACTAGAAACAGTAGAATAATTTTTTAACAAGATTAAAAGCTTTAAGTAAACCGAAAAATTAAAGTCAAATTCATACATTTCAAAGTTGTTCAAATTATATGATCGTACATATATTATAATTAGCATAGATTTATCTTAAGGGATCCAATTTCTAATTTTTTTATGAGTGGATATTATTTAAATGTTTTGTATAATTATTTTTTTATTTTTAGATTTTCTATAATTTTTGTTTTAGCTGACATGAGAAAAATTTCAATTCAATTTTGATGACATACATTACACATCATACTAGGCTGTAGAATGAGCCTCTTGGCTCAATAATTATAAATAATGCTACAGTCCTCTACAGATCCATTGCAAGCATTAAATTAACTAGACAACCGAAACAGATGAATAAACCTCCATAAACAAAAACAAAAAACATAAAGGAAAAATATTAAAATCATATTAAAACTATATTCAATTCAAATTCTGTAACACCTGAAAAATGGAATAAACAAAAGATTTATTGATTCTTAGTATGAATAAGATAGGTCGTATGCA
>APFE031712194.1:0-38613 GCA_000404065.3 Pinus taeda
TGTCTCATATTTTGGTTCTCCCATGGCTTGTTTATATAGAATTTTTGAATCCATCTTCCCTCTCTTGGTTCATGCATGACAATGAATTATGAGTACGACAAGATGATTCCATTGAGGGTTTCATATCTTCAGGGCAACTTGAATTCAGTTGTCCTGGACTGAGATCCTATCAGGGAATTACCTCCAAGTGTGTGAAGTGGTCTCAAATTTGCTGAGTCATCCATTTCATCGACTGCATGAATTTCAAAGAAAATTCCATGTGTGCATGACTATCAAAGGAATAACCACGATGTTCTCAATTTTTTAACCTTATAAACTTTGAAATTTAGGAGATTTGTTTTTTTAAACTTCGTGATGTCTTCAGCTGGAAAATCTTTCTGTGTGCATTCTGTTGAACGTCTTTAAGCATCTTCTAGATTGTGTAAACATGTGTATTATTTTCTAGTGTTAACACTATGGTTAGGATGATATCTATAGTTGTTATGATTATGTTTATATGTGTATTGTGCTAAGTTGGTCATCTTGCAGATGAGTTATCCTCCCTGAATTATACTAAGGTACCTTAGTTTTTTATGACTTGGTTTAGCTGACATAGTATGCCTTGCAGGAAGATATCAAGATGAATAGCAAGGTGGTAGAATTCAAGATTATCCTTATGAATTAGATGATCAACATGGTGTTGGGAACTCTTCTAACTTAGCAGACACATTGAGGAGTTTGAAGGAAGAAGTAAAGATTTGTAAGGAAGATAATGACAGAATCATGCAAGCACAGGAGAAACAAATAGAAGTCAATGCAATAATCCTTCAGACTTTGTCAAAATTGTAGAGACAGGGGTCACTTCAGATCAAATATGGACATGAGGATGAGACTAATGGGGCATATGGCAATAGGTCTTATGGTGGTTACAGGTCAGATAGAGATGAAACGATCACAGATGGTAGATTCTTGGATACCTCAGATAGGAGAGGTGATGGACACATGTACTATTCTAGTTCTGGTTCTGACAACAACCATGATTGTCATCATTATCTCCCTTATAAGAGGAATGATAGGGGATAATTTCCAGATGAATTTAAGAAAGTGAAGCCACCTACTTTTTATGGAGAGTTGAAGAAGTCAGAAGATGTAGAGGCTTGGTTACTTGGCATGAATAAGTTCTTTGAACTGCATGAGTACAAAAAGAATATGATGGTAACAATAGTTATCTTCAGCCTAAAAGGCAAAGTAGACATCTAGTGGGAAGATGTAAAACAAGTTAGAGACATAAGGACAAAGGAGTTGAGTTGACATAAATTCAAGAAACTCTTTAGAAAGAAGTACTTTTCAGAAAGGTACTATGATATCAAAGTGGAGGAATTCTATGAGCTCAAAATGGGATTGATGATAGATAAGGAGTATATTGCCAAGTTCTTGGAGCTATTGAGGTACATACCATATCTTAAAGATGAAAAGGATAAAGCTTAGAGATTTGTCAGTGGATTTCCATTAGCATTTAGAGAATAGATTGAGTATGATGAGCCTTGGTCACTTGAGGAAATTATTGGGAAACTAAAGCATTGTTATGAGAAGTCAAAGCATAAGAATGAATCTCAGCAAGGATGGGAAAGGAAAGATAAAGGTAAAGGTAAATGGCCTAAAAGAGAAAGACATTGGAATGCAGAAGAGAAAGAGAATGTTGCACTGCACAAGAAGTTCAATGTAGCTAGACATGTACATGGGTCACAATGGCAGAATAGAGGTGATGGTATAGGATGGTTGGAGTGTTGGACATGTGGTAAGGAGCATCTTAGGAAGGATTGCTCATAGAATTAGGGGGGCAAGCCTCAGATCTATAGTGCATAGGAGGCGCAAGCTATTGGGGATGTTGGCAAGAGAATTCCTCATATCTATGCAGCACTAGATAATATGCAAGTGAATCATCAGGAATATATGATTGAGATGGACGGTAAGCTTTTTGATCAAGTTGTTTCTATTTTGATTGACCCTCGATCTAATTATCTTTATGTTAACCTTGACTTGGTGGATAAGTGTGGTTTGAATAAAGAAGTGCATGCACAATCTTGGTTAGTGCAATTGGCTATAGGTACCAAGAAGAGAGTTCATCATTGGGTAATAGCTTGTGTATTTGAGTTCAATGGTATGCCTACAACAACACATCTGAATGTATTACCATTGGGATCATATAGTATGCTTTTTGGTAGGGATAGACTATATCTTCATAGGACCAAAGTGGATTGTTATGACAAAGAAATTGAGTGCTTGGATGAGAATGGAGAGAAGAGAATATTGCAAGGTAAGAAGAAAGCAACATCAGTTATGATGGTGACATCTATGCAGGAAAAACACAATTGTAGAAAAGGATGTGTGCTATTTGCATTACACATTTCTAGTGATAAAGGTAAGGAAGATGAAGATGCAGAGATATTGAGAAGGTACTCAATCTTGCAATAGTTTTAGGATATGTTTCCAACAAATATTTGAGAGTTTTCACCTCACAGGGAAGTAGAATTTTCTATTGATTTAATACCAGGGGTATCATTGACATCAAAGGCACCATACAGGATAAGAACTCTAGAGCTTGTAGATTTAAAGTTGTAGTTGAATGAAATACTTCACAAGGGATAAATTAGGTGAATTGTATCATCTTGGGGTGCACAAGTATTGTTTGTGAAGAAAAAAGATGGTACTCTCAGGTTATCAATTGATTACAAGATGTTGAACAAGGTGACCATTAAGGACAAGTACATGTTGCCAAGGATTGATGACTTATTTGATCAGTTAAAGGGGGCAACAATGTTCTTAAAGATTGATTTGAGATCTGGATATCATCAAGTACACATTAAGGAAGATGACATTTACAAGAAAACTTTTTATACCATGTATGGGCATTATGCGTTCATTGTAATTCCATTTGGTTTGATTAATTCTCTAGCTACCTTTATGTGCTTAATGAATAATGTGTTGTGTCCTTATCTAGAAAAGTTTTTTTATTGTATTCATTGACGACATCTGGATATATTCTAAGAATGAGGAAGAGCATGTTGAGCATTTTGCAGTAGTGTTGAGAATATTAAGTGATCAATTGTATGTTAATCTCAATAAATGTAGCTTCTTCCGGTTAGAGGTACATTACTTGGGGCATGTGGTCTCCAAGGAAGGCATAGTAGTAGATTTAGAGAAGATAAGAGCTATCATGGAGTGATAAACTCCTAAAAATATGAATGACGTATGATCATTCATGGGGCTCATAGGCTATTATAGGAGGTTCATCAAGAACTTCTCTCATATTGCATATCCTATTACGTCATTGCAAAGGAAAGCTAAGAAATTTGAATGGATAGAGGAATGTGCAGCTAGTTTTGAGCAGTTAAAGCAGTTGTTGCAAATGCTCTAGTGTTAAAGATTGCAGATCCAAACAAAGAGTTTATTGTATCTACATATTCTTGCAAGAGAGAGCTTAGTGGAGTTCTTATGCAGGAAAAATAGATAGTTTTCTATGAGTCTCGGAAACTGAATGAGCACGAGAAGAACTATTTGACATATGACCTTGAGTTGGTAGTGATCATTCATGCGTTGAAGATGTGGAGGCACTACCTTCTTGGCAAGAGGTTTATATTGATGAGTGATCACAGTGGGTTGAGATATTTATTTGACTAGCCAAATCTGAATTTCCGACAAGCTAGATGGTTGGCCACGATCAGCGAATTTGAATTCAAGATCAAGTACATCAAGGGTAAAGAGTACAGGGTTGTGTATGCTCTTCGCTGGCAGATACAAGTGAATTGTATAGAAACTATGAGATCTTATGGGATAGACTTGCAAGATCAGATTTTACAGGCAGGTCAACAGGATGGTAGGTATAGAGAGCTTAGGCACATATTACAACAGAGTATATGTACAGGTGCACATGATGTGCATTATCAGCTCTCAATAGATGGCTTGATAAGATTTAGGGACAAGGTGTATGTTCTAGGAATTAGTGAGCTTAAGAAGATTATCTTGAGAGAGTTTCATGTGAAACTGTATTCAGGTCAGCAAGGATACCAAAAGACATTGACAACAGTGAAGAAATTTTACTATTGGCTGAATTTGAAAAAGGATGTGGTAGTGTTTGTGGCTAGATGTTTTGGCTGTCAGCAAGTAAAGGCACACTGTAGGCATCCAGATGGACTACTACAACTGATTCATATAATAGAGTGGAAATGAGAGGTTATTTCCATGGAATTCATCACAGGTTTTCCGAGAACATCTAGACAACATGATTTTATCATGGTTGTGGTGGACAAGTTGACTAAGGTAGCACACTTCATTCCAATGATGGCTACGTCTTCAACTAGTGATGTGGAACATGTTTTCATTAGAGATGTGGTCAGATTGCATGGTGTTCTGAGAAAAGATTATGTCAGACAGGGATACAAAGTTCACTTCCAAGTTTTGGAAGGAGTTGTTTGTAGGTTTAGGTATAGATTTGGACTTCAGCACATCTTATCATCTATAGACAGATGGACAGAGAGATAGGGTCAACCATATATTAGAGGACATGTTGAGGATGTATGTGATGCACCAATAAAGGATATGGGAGGATTATCTTCTAATGGTTGATTTCGCTTATAATAATGGTTACCATGAGTCTTTGAGGATGAGTCTGTTTGAGGCACTCTATGGGCGGATTTGCAATACTCCCATCAGTTGAAGTGATCTAGTGAACTGGGTGTTTATTGGACCGGATATGTTGGTAGAGATGGAACAGGAAATGCAAGTGATCAAAAGAATCTAAAGACAGCACAGGACAGGTAGAAAAGATATGCATACAAGAACAGGTTGTTTAAGGAGTTTCAGATTGGGGAACAAGTGTACTTGCACATCAAGCCAAAGAAGAGCTCCTTGTGGATTAGATTGTGTGCCCAGTTGGCACCTCGGTTTTGTTGACCTTTCAAGATCCTTGAAAGTATTGGACCAGTAGCTTATCTAATTGCACTTCCTTCGGCAGTGAAAGTCCATGATGTTTTCCATGTGTCATTTCTTAAGAAGTATGCTAAAGATGTTGATCATGTGATTGATTCTGTATTGCAGGAGGAGCCAGATGGAGAATTTGAGTCAGAACCTGAGTGTATATTGCAGAGAAAGGTTCTCATGCTCTGGAAACAAGCAATCGAGCAATTTAAAGTGAAGTGGAAGCACTTCGGGCCCACTGAAGCTACATGGGAGATGGTAGATTAGATGCAGGCTATGTATCCTTCTCTATTCGTTGGTTGAGCGAATGTTTTGGTATATGTGTTGGTATGATGTTTTGGTATGTGTACATATGTATATGGATGTAAATACCACCATGAGATGTGTTATAAAGCTCCAATAAGCAGTGTGTGTGTCAACTTATTATTTTTGTCATGTTATTATGTTGTCATGTTGGTTTTCTTCTTAGTAGGTTAATCACTATAAATACTGCACCGAGCTAAGTTATAAATCTCCTTGGAAAGTATGTTTTTCTTTCAGTAATCTTGTTGGTTGTAGGGGTCATTGAACATTGAGGACAGTGTTCCCCCAAGGGGGAGGGTTTTATAACAACCCTAGTGAAAATTCCATGTAATAGAAGTTAATAAAGGAAAAATAATACACGGTTGTGGTACACTTATTCCAAACTGAATATTGGGCAAGACATCCTAGTGTGGGTATTCATTTCGTTTATTATTCATAAAGACATTAGAAAAAAAAATGAAAAAAGATTTGTAAAGGAAAAATGACATTTTTTGGGGCCAACTCGCCCACTTGAAAAAACCCTGTAACAAACGAGACATTCATGATCAGTAGGCCCAGCCCTATTACCCCAACCTAGTATTTACGCTAACGCTTGCAAGATAAGTAGGCCAAGCCCTATTACCCCAACCTAGTATTTACGCTAACGCTTGCAAGATAAGTTTGTGTAGGAAAATCATTACGCCAACGAAAATGGTCATTAATTTAAATCTTTGACAATTTGGTTTTCTAAATAGTTTTTAAAAGATTTGTGAGAATTACAAGATATGAAAATTTTAATGTGTTTAATTACAATGCGTTTGGAATTTTGTAGCATTGAAATTATTTTTACATTATTTTTTTGAGTAAAAAACTACCATCTCATCTGCAATTGATATAAAAACTAAAATATTAAAATATCTAACTACAAAGCAAAAATTGGGTGACCTAAAAATACATGAAACCTATTGGATTTTCTAAATATGAAACTTGGATATAACTTTGAAATGGAACTCTACTTTATGGAAGAGTTTTTTTGTAACTGTTAACATTAATTCTAGTGACAATTTTAGTTTTACACATGATCTCCAATTTCTAGATCTGTTACCCACATGTAATATAATAACAATATCGCTATATGTTTTCTGCGTTTTGAAAAGTTTGCATTTACAATTATGGTGATGTATTCAAAAGTTTGCACTCGCTGTAATGTTGAAGTATTCCATGATAGGGATTGAAAATAACAGTTTCATATTTCCATTTTATTTAAAATTTTGGAATATTTTAGATGAGAGTAGTTGGAGTGTTTTCTTTTAATTAATATAATTATATATTTTTATTAAGAAAAATAATATATTAAATTATATATTTTTCATAATTACATTTTTTATTAAATTAGTTTAGTAAGATAAAGTAAATGATTGGTAAATGTTGATAGAGATCAATCTATCATGAAAAAAATAATTTTTTTAGTGATACATCTCACATTTGCTCCCACGTCACCATGGAGATTATCCCATAACGTATGGATCAACATGGATATAGAGAGAGTGATCATATCGATAAGAAAATAGAGATGAAGTCAATGGTTTGATGTTTTCTAAAGGAGAACTTGTGATGAGAATTGCAATGGTGTGTGAACACTAGTGGTGTTGAACACCCTAAGGGTGTTTTGTTCCAAGTTGAAATCTTGCCATAATCTTGCCATAGGAAGGTGTATTCCCCAAGGAAGTTGTAAGAACTATTGTTCAGACATACATACATGTTGCGCAGGAGCATGTGGTGACTCAATTTGTGGAATGAACGACTTGGATAACTATGAGGGTAGCAGGTATATTTGTACACTAGCTAGAGGTTCATTGTTACAATACGTTAAGACTTTGATCAAGCATACATGTAGTGCAGTGGCACATAAAGTTATCAAGTAATGGAATGGACCTCATGGATAGGAACTAGGGACCAGGGTGGAAGGTGCATTCGTATCCTAAGGGGGAGGGGGGCGGAATATGAGATGGTCGATGAACCATGTATGTGAAAAGGTGTCCACGATAATTGGTGGATGCAATTGCTAGTTACCACCAATTCCCAGTTACCCATGTACTCCGATAGATGGTCACCTTTTTATATGGACTTCCAAGAGAATGATTAGGACTAACATAATATCTCTTGGTCAAGTGTAAGGGGAAGAATGTTAGGGAAGTTCAAGTAAACTTGACTTAGTCAAGTTATCTGGATTTTTCAAGCTCTATGTTTATGACAACGTGTGGTATTGAACTATGGTATTCCTGTGGAATATAGCCTATTTAAAGGTGGAAAGACTCCATGTAAATTTGTTCTTCGTGGCCATTGGGATACTAATCAATGATGTTTTTAGACATCACCACTTGTCTTAGTTTCATGATCCTAACACTAATTTAGGTGTATTTAGGGCACTCTAGGAGGAAATGCCTTTCCTCTTCAACCCTCTCACTATTACAAAATGATATTTCCTTCCATCATACAATACTTGGGGGTTCGTTGGTATTTTATCAATGTTGATTTTCTTCTTTGTATTTGTAACAATGCTCGTGAAAATTCCATGTAAAAATATATAAATACCACAGATGATGGGACAAGTATTCCAACATGGATGGTGGGCAAGACATCCTAGGGTGTGTTCATTTGGTTGTTTATGGCTAAGGAAATTGCCAAAGGCAATGGCTAAGGTATTAAAGAGGTAAAAAGGTATTTTGGCACATTTTTTTACGAAAATAATGGAAATTAGGGGAAAAGGAAGGTGAAAGGTCACATGTTGCATGTCAGGAGGAAATTGAAGGTAAATAATGGAAAATGAAGAAAATAAAGGCCTCATTAATAAAAAGGCTTATGAGGATCAATGGGCAAGACTTGGTTAGTTCAGTTTTGGATCTCTCCCATTATTCTCTCTCTCTCATACACTTGGATACTTAGAGTTTTCTTGGAGCACTTTGGCATTGGAGCAAGAAAGTGAAAGAAGGCAAGAGGAAGCAAGGATCAAGAAGCTACAATAGGATTCATTGCAGGTATCAAGTTGCATGTGTATTTTCCTTGTTAGATTTGGCATGCATGGGGTTCCATGTGTATTTTCCTTGCTAGATTTGGCATGCATGGGATTGCATATGTTTCTTTTCTACCATGACATTGGTTTTTCTAGGTGTGATAGTATTTTCAACCTAGCCTTGCCATTTCATGATAGCTTTGACGAGATGGGTTCTCTCATGCATTTGTGGGGGATGGTCGGATTGGATTCAAAGCTGAGTGGGGTGGATCTTCGAATTGACAAACACATGGTGGTAGTGGTCCCTGAACCTGACTGAATACGCATGAAGCCACTAGCCTAGTAACCCCTGAACTGAATTCTGGGTTGCTGTAAAGCCAGATTGTGTGCCTCAGTGGGCCTAGGAATCCTTGTTGGTGAATGACAGGATATACGATAAAGCTAAGAGGTGGATTTTCTCTCCATTGGGCCTAGTGATTCCGGGATGGAATGCATGGTAAAGCCTAGACAGTATGTCTCAGTGTAGGTCTTAGTGATCCCTGGATAAAACTACAGATGCACGGTAAAGCCTGAGAGACTAGGAGGCACTCAAATTCCTCACGGTGTAGGCAGAGAACTCCGGTGGCATCCACATTGATTCGTGTTTTTTGATGTGTTCTATTAGTCCCACATTCATTCTTGGAATATGGCATGGAGGTGATTGGATGAAGAGAGACTTGGCTCAGTCAATCAATGGTTGGGTGGAACGTGGTAGTCCCATCACTGGTTAGTTCATTGCATTATTAATGAAAAATTCATTTCCTTGATTTTCATATGCAAATGAACTCATGTATATATAGATTTTGATGTTTGATAAGTTTATTGTATATTTGTTCCTATTCTATTTTTTATATGCACATTTACCCTAGAGGGTGTTACAGATTGGTATCAGAGCATGGTTCAAACACTTCGACTAGATGGGCTCTATCATAGGTGAAATGAAGAACACAGGTTAAATTTTAGACTTTTATTTCATATCTGTTACAATTTGTCTTCTATGGCATATTAGAACTTGAAAATTTGTCCACATTGAAAGTAAATCCCATTGATAAGGTGGTAAAAAATTCAGATATTTTTTCACAATACTTTAGGAATTATGATCTAAGGAAGATGACCTTCCTGAATGCACCTTTATACAGGTCATGTTGGAATTTCTGCAATAACTCATCTTTTGTAGGTTTTCAGAAGCTGAAAAAATGTCCACATTTAGGGGACGTACCACTGATTATGTGGTCGAAATTTCAGATATTGGGTTGCAATATTTTAGGAGATATGAGTACAGGGGGGCGAGCCTTCTGAATGCTCCTAAAACCAGGCCTCAAACAGATCACGCTAACATTTTTGTTATAACTTTTCTTTTGGGAATTCTTAGGAGCTGAAATTTGTTCCACAATGAGGGGAAATCCCACTGATATTGTGATAAAAATTTCAAACATTTATTCACTATATTTTGGTAGATATGACTAGTGAAAGTCGAGCTTTCTGGATACTCCTAGAATTGTGCACCAAATATGATTGTGTTGGTATTTTTATTATAACTTTTCATCTATGAAATCTCAGAAGTTGAAACTTGAACTACAGTGAGGGAAAATACCAATTGTCATATGACTTAGTTTCCATAACTTGTACTACTACACTTTTGGATATATGCATTGAATCATTCGTTGTATTAGTTTGCATGAAAAGTGTTTGATGAAATGCTTAAATGGTTCAATGATTAATTGCATACAAATTGTTTGATAAAATGCCCCACTGAGTATGTTGTTTGTGGTTGGAGATAGTCTTTATTTGTAATAGTATTGTTGTAGTTGATATATGCTTACTTGTATGCAAATAGTTTGCCATATTAATTTGCATGTAAAGTATTTGAAGAAATGCTTACATGCAAATGTAATAGTATAGTAATTGTTTGAAGAAAAATGTAAAAGTATGGTAATTGTTTGAAGAAAATGTTATTTTTTTTTTTTTTTTGGATGGGATAGTATTATAGTGTGATAATATGGATGTAGCTGATCTATGCCTATTTGAATGCAAAGCATTTGAAGAGTTGCATGTAGGGAATTTGAAAGGTTGCATGCAAGGAATTTGAAAAGTTGCATGTAAGGAAATGCAAAAGTGGCATGTTTTTAGTTATTATGTTACAAGTGGAATAAGTGTAATGTTTTTTACTGTCTCGTACAAATGTATGAGAAATAAAAATCAATTTCTTTTCAAGTGTGGTTGAATTTAGCAGATCTTTGGAGATCCCATTTCCATAATTGGACATTGGAGATCGAACCATTATAGTAGCTTTCTCCTTCTACCTTAGTGTGGACCATGGATAGTAAGGGGGTATGCTTATAGGTTGTTATTATTAGTGAATGCTGATTTCAAATTAATAGACACGATGTCTTGATTTTTGGAACATGTGACTGATTGTGTTTGAATTATATGTCGCTTACATGTTGATTTCATGATACGTACTTACATTCGTGTATGTTAGGATACATTATTGAATATTTTGACTACATGTATAAGTCTTGTAGGTTGATTAAAAGAATTGATCTCTTATGTTCGACTACATGCGTTTATGCATAGCTGTAGTTGATTTGGCATTTCTTATACATATTGTTGGTTGCATGTGGCAATGTGTACAATGGAGTAATGGTTGTTGTCATGCATTACGTCATGGTTTTTGCAGTTGATGTGGTCATGCATTGATGACTGGACAATAGCTGGAATGATGTGTATATGGTTTGGTACTCATTTTTCATGTGTGTAAATGAAGTTGTTATGCATGTATGGTCTTGGTTATGATTATGCATGTATAGTAGGTCAAACATTCCTTGTGAAGTCATTGTATGCAATTTAGGTCATCATGATGCTATTGGTTTTTATGATGCTAATGAGCTAGTTGAGATAGAGCAAGGGATGCAGATCATAATAATGAGGTTGCAACATTAGACTTTGGGATAAGAGGAGATCGTCATACATGTAGTGTATGTTTGGCATGCAGGAATGTAATTTAAGGGTTATTATGTGCCTTAGGGTTATATACATTAGTTTTATGAACATGTATTTGATGTTATGGTTACATTCATGATAGATGTTAGATGATTAGTGTGGTTATATGCACATGTGTCAGGTAGTCAATAATGATAATAACCTATAATTGTATGCATTTCTATTGTTGTTTTATATTAGATAACTTGATGATTATGTTGTATGTTGTTGACGAGTATGATATATAACTTATTGTTGTTTTATGCTATTAACTTGATGATTAGGGTCATTTCATTGAGATATTGATGTTATAATTTAGGTTGGTCATATGCGTGATGGTTATGTTTGTTTACTTGAAGATCTTGACGTTATATGTATTGTGTTAAGTTGGTTTGACCTATGCAGATGGTTATGGTTGCGATATTCGGGTATGAACCGACATATTTGTGAGATGGTGTCATACTAATATAGATTGACTTTGCATATGTATATGAGTTTACAATGTGAACATGTTAGTTAGATATTGTTATGGATATCATGATCTTATAAGTGCTTGAGTTGATGTGTTGTACAGTTATATTGTGCTAACTAGATTGATTGTGCAGACAAGATCACCTCCCCTGAGATACCTTAAGGTATCAGTTGCTTATGTCATAGATTTGGTGTTTGATTGTTGATTATGTCATCTAGTTGATTTATTTAACATGGTATGAATGTTTGATGAATTGCATAATATGATTATGTGTTCAAATGATCTTGTTTTAAGATGATTGTACTAAAATATGTGTTGAGATAGTTGATATGTACTTTAATATAGTAGGTGATAGTTGTAGTATTATGACTGATGACTATGAGTTGACTATGGATTATGACATGATTGTTAGTCTTGGTAACGGTTGATTTAAAATTAATAGATATGCTTGTATTCATATTTGAAACATGTGGTTGACATGTGTGAGCAATTGCAAGGTAACATGCTTGGTATTATCTTGACAAGGTAATAGTTGATGTGTCTATATAACTAATAGTTGGGTGGTGTGACATCATATACTAGGCCTCAATTCCAACAAGGTAAAAAGGTAAACGAATGGAATTAGGCAAGAATTCCTCTGGGGATGTTTGGAAACCCTAATTTCAAATGAATGAGTTCTTTGCACATAGGAAGTATTCTTAACCTTGATTTTTTCTGGTCATTATGTGGATATGTGTTATATTCATGAACATGCACTTCACAGGTATATTAGCTAGTCTTTAGCTATAGGTGGATCTGTTAAAGGATTGGAGTCCCTTGAGAGATGGTGTGAATGTGTTCAGTTGCAATCAGCGTGCTTGGCACAATTAGATGAGGTAACTGGTGTATTATTATGCTTAATTATAGATTGATAGTTATGTGTTTAAGGAAGCATAATGCAGGGAGTTGCATGGCAAGACAGGTTGCCATGAAATCTTGAAGATGGCTCAGTTTCAGATTTCCTTAGGAACCATGGGGATTGAGTCATGGTGTTAGTCTTGTGCTTTTTGTATTTTGAGCTTGATTTGTGGTTTTGTTTATGTCTAGTGCAAGGCCTTGCCACTTTTTTGTAGTTTCATATCATTATGGGATTTCGTGGTCTTCTTCTTGGTTTTTTTCTTGTCTTCTCTTTTATTGTTTTGAGACTGGGGAATTGGTTGGGAAAGAGGAAAGTTGATGGAGCTCGGAGAGAGCTATGTGGTACCTGAAAGGTAATGTAAGATTCAGATGAAGCTCGATGCATGAGTAAGCACAATGGAAGCTAACAATATGATAGTTGGTTGGATTGGCCGGGTCCATAGTGGTAAATGGACAATAGCAGTATAGTCATGAGAAAGGTAACAAGAAAAGGTAAAGTAAATGGATTTGAATCATCATGTACCTTGGCTATGTTGGGAACTATTGTTCTCAATGTTGTGCATGTGTTGCACGAATAAAGGAATTTCTCTTAACCTAGACCTTATGTCATCTGGTAATTATGTTATGATCATGATTATGATGATGTTTATATATGTATACATGAATGTATGTATGTCGTTGTATGCGAAGGTGATGATTGTTTTATGCTAACGATTATATATGTATGTATCTATGTATCTATGTCACTGTCTAATAGGGATTGTCATGGATCATTCTTGTGAAGTAATAATTGCTTACGCAACTGAATGGCATGAAGAGGTTCTTGGTTCTTGAGGAATCAAGTGGGAAGAGTAGTCATGACAAATATATAAGGTTAGTATCATGTGGTTATGAGTTGATATTATTTGATTATATTATGACTATCTTGTGGAAATGTTATACCAAAGGATACACCAATAGAATGAAAGTAGCGTGGTCTGTGGCATGCTAAGACAAGCATGTTTAAGACACCGGAAGCAGGGTTGTCTATTAGAGTTAGTGTGGTTTTGGATGTGTGGTACTACTGTTATGCATGTGTTGTATATGTTGTACATGTCGCATCTATGATGCGTGCACTTGTGGTGTTGTTTATACATAGCATATGTACATGTTATTTATGCAATGTTATGTACATGATGGTACAAATAGGGTTGTGTGAATACTGCATATGGGGTGTTGTATACATATTGTATTGTCTTCATGACGTATATGCAACATGTGTGCATATGGTGCTCTGTGCATGTTGGATATGCAGTGTTGTGTACATATAATGCTATGTACATGTTGGGAATGCAATGCTATGTAAAAGTGGTGTTGCATGCATGTTGTACATGTGGTGCTATGTACATATGGTGTGGTGTGCATGATTGTATAAGTGGTGTTGTGTGCATGTGGTGTTGTGTACATGTTGTACAAGTGGCGCTGTGTGTAGGAGGTGCTATGTACATGTCTTGCATGTGGTGCTGTGTACATGTGGTGTCGCATACATGTCGTGTGTGTGGTATTGTGTACATGTGGTATTGTGTACACATTGTACAAGTGGTGTGGTGTACATGTGGCATTATGTACATCTTGTGTAGGTGGTGCCATGTACATGTGAAGTTGTGTACACATTTTGTAGGTGGTGTGCTGTACCGGTGGTACTGTGCACGTGTTGTACATATGGTAATGGTGCATGTGTGGTATTGTGTGCATGTCATACATGTTGTCTTGAGGGCATGTGGTATTATGTATGTGCATCATGTAGTCGTGGTATTCTGGCATGTGTACTTGTTGTGTTGTACTCTATGTAGGCACATGTATTGGGTGGTATTGCACATCGGCTATAGATGGATGCACTATGTTGTACACTAGCTGTAGGTGTATGCATTGTACATCAGGTGTAGGTGCATGTATTGCATGGTGTTGTATGTCGGGTGTGGTTATATGTGTGTGATGCACACTATGCATATGTGCACTGTGTAGAGGAGAAGGCATTGGGTGTTTGCTGGGTGTGGCAACTGATTCGGTGTCTATACAAAAGAACAAAGGCATAAATAAGGATCGATGAAGGATAGGTATCAGTATTGTATTTCAGTTTTATTATGCATGTGATTTATGACTATGGTATATGATGATTATATTTGATCTATGGTTTTGGTTGATTTATGATTTTGATCTATGATGGTTGTGTTTGAGCTAACCTGATGTGATATCTTTATATATTTTAATTTGGTCAAATATGCTAGTTTTACTTGTTGTGATAGGAAGCGAACAAGATTGCAAATGTACCTTATTGACAAGCTACCAATGAGGTATGATGTGAATTTATTTCAATTTATTTCAAATATAATGGAATTTATGTGCTTGGTACAGGAATGAATGAAATGCTTTGCTGGGTGGTTGAAATCAACTGCAAGAATTAGCAGTAGCAACAAAGGAATTGAAACATGCAACATTATGTTAGTAAAGCACTTCAGGAGCAAGGCCATTATGGGACACTGGTACCCAATAATGTCCATTGATTTCCATGAGCATGCTATGACCAGTATGGTGTGTTGAGGTAGGTATATGCCTTGTTTTTTGTATCTTTCGATGCAAGGAATCCTTGCCAAGGGATGGAATGCTCGGGATGGGGGTGCTAGTGGAACTTGGAAGGTGAGTGACTACACGGAAGCAATGACCGAATTCCCGAGGGACTGTGTAGCAGAGAAGGGAAGGTCATGGATGGATTTGTTTTGGTCATTAGAATTTCCAGATGGAATCAGTTGCACATTGGGAGTGCGCCCTAAGACAATGAGCCAGTAACTATTCACTGAGAGGACAAGTGGCATAGGATTATAGTGTTGGACATTGGATGTCAATTTGACTTTGCAGTGGATTTTGGACTTCCTGGGAAGGAGGTGAATCCTGGTATTACTTTGAGGGTGGAGGTGTGAGCCTCTAGATTCCCTTTTCGATTGATATGACATCGTATCATTTATTTGTTGGTTAAAAAAATGTGTATATGTGTATATCATTGTAAGTATTGTAATGAGTTGTGTTATGAAGCTCCAGTATGTGGTATGTTTTTTATATGGTCATGTTGTCATGATGTTTTTCTTTTGAGTGGGTCATTCATTGTAAATATTGCAACGAGATGTGTTATAAAACTCCATGGGTAGTATGTTTTGTTTTCGGTAGTCATGTTGGTTATAGGTGTCACTGAACACTGAGTATGGTGTTCCCCTAAGGGGGAGGGTTCTGTAATAGCCCTGGTGAAAATTCCATGTAAAAATATATAAATACCACAGATGATGGGACACGTATTAAAAGATGGATGGTGGGCAAGACATCCCGAGGGGTGTTCATTTGGTTGTTTATGGATAAGGAAATTGGCAAAGGCAATGGATAAGGCATTAAAGAGGTAAAAAGTTATTTTGGCACATTTATTTACGAAAATAATGGAAATTAGGAGAAAAGGAAGGTGAAAGGTCACATGTTGCATGTCAGGAGGAAATTGAAGGGAAATAATGGAAAATGAATAAAATAGAGGCTTCATTAATAAAAAGGCTTCTGAGGATCAATGGGCAAGACTTGGTCAGTTTAGTTTTCGAGCTCTCTCATTATTCTCTCTCTCTCTCATACTCTTGGATACTTAGAGGTTTCTTGGAGAACTTTGGAATTGGAGCAAGAAAGTAAAAGAAGGCAAGAGAAATCAAGGATCAAGTAGGGAAATCCAGGATCAAGTAGCTACAACAAACTTCATTGCAGGTATCAACTTGCATGTGTATTTTCCTTGCTAGATTTGGCATGCATGGGATTGCATGTGTATTTTCCTTGCTAGATTTGGCATGCATGGGATTGCATGTGTTTCTTTTATACCATGGCATGGGTTTTTCTAGGTGTAGCCTAGCCTTGCCATTTGCTGATAGCTTTGATGAGATGGGTTCTCTCATGCATTTGTGGGGGATGCCCAGATTAGATCCGAAGCTGAGTGGGGTGGATCTTCGAATTGACAAACACATGGTGTTAGTGGTCCCTAAACCAGATTGAGGATGCATGAAGCCACTGGCCTAGTAACCCCTGAATGATACAGTGGGTTGTGGTAAAGCTAGATTGTGTGCCTTGGTGGGCCTAGGTATCCTTGCCGATGAATGACAGGATATACGGTAAAGCCAAGAGGTGGATTTTCTCTCCATTGGGCCTAGTGATTCCAGGATGGAATGCACGGTAAAGCCTGGAGAGTATGTGTCAGTGTAGGGCTTGGTAATCCCTAGATTACACTGCGGATTCACGGTAAAGCTTGAGAAACTAGGAGGCACTCAAATTCCTCATGGTGTAGGCGGAGAACTCCGGTGGCATCCACATTGATTCGTGTTTTTTGATGTGTTTTATGAGTCCCACATTCATGCTTGGAATATGGCACGGGGGTGATTGGCTGAAGAGAGACTTGGCTCAACCAATCTATGGTTGGGTGGAACGTGGTAGTCCCATCACCGGTTGGTTCATTGCATTATTAATGAAAAATTCATTTCCTTGATTTTCATGTGAAAATGCACTGATGTATATATGGATTTTGATGGTTGATATGTATATTGTATTTCTGTTACTATTATGTATTTTATATGCACATTTACCCTGGAGGGTGTTATAGTGTTAATCAGAATTGAATGACATGCTTTTATCTTCTAAATTAACGTTAAATCTCTTTATAATATCTTATATCTTTAAAAGTAAAGGGATCTCAGTTCAAGTGGTTTGATGATCAATTTGGTTCTCCAATTATGTGGGTTCAAGTCTCTGTAAATATGTTGTATATATATGTATCAATCTATAATAAGTATCAAAACACTTACTTCATCATACATCTCAAATTGCTAAAATATAACTTGAATTTAAAATAATATTAATTCTTATTGATGATAAAAAAAAAAATTAATATATAAGTTAAACATATATACATTTTTTAAAACATGTAGAAACATTCTTAATCATAGAGATTCACCCCCAATTTATCATGGATATTTTTAATTTGTAAATAGGTTTTGTTACAATATCATGACCTATCAATATTATATGCCAAAAAAAACATAACTCATTTCATATGAAACTAGTTCATATGGAATTTTTTTAATTAAAAAGATAAAAAATCCACTACTACTTTGGAAATAAATCTCATCCTTTGCTTTTTGTATACTACTAAGAATATTCTATAGATGTTAAATCTATACTATCCACCCAATAATGGTTGATAACTAGCATATTCAGAAGCAATAGAAGATATGTGTTGCAATTTTTTTCTTTCCTTTTGTGCCATTTTAAAGTTTAATATTTATGCCCATGTATGAAGAATAATATTACATGCACATAATTTGTCTAGAGATTCAATTCAAAATAATTCATTGAATGTGGTAAAATGAATTTAATAGCCTAACTACCAAGGTGGCAATGTGCTTGAAACTATTTATTAACAAAATCCAAATCACCAACAACTATAGGTGATGCAAACATGGTAGCTCTTAGAACCTATTAATATAAAACTATCATTTCTTTTTCCAATGTTGATGAAACACCCTTCATTTAGTTTAGCCTTGAATAATATTCATTCCTACAGACATGTATCCGTGCACAAGACCAACAATATTTACAATACCCATCCATTTAAATATGTTGTAGCTATAAAAGAGAGATAGAACCTCAAATAAAACGTTATGAATATTCCTATTATGTTTTGAGCATAATAGTGGTGGCATGTGGGTTTGTTCCACTACCATGTATACATGTTGTTATATTCAAAATTTTGAGACTCTTAACCCCATTGACTTAATATCTTTGGTTAACCATGAAGCCAACTTCACATCTTCCATGGCAATGCTAGAGTGTGTTCAACGAATTATGTGCATGCAATACCCAAGTTATTCTTCATACACAAGCATAAATATTAAACTTTAAAAAGGGCACAAAAAGAAAAAGAAAAAAATTGCAACACATAATGTTTTATTCAGCATTTTCTTCCCTCATTTGAAGGATATGCTAGTGGTTATAGTTTTATAGGCCATTTTGTCACATTTGGTCAATAGGCCTGTAAATCGAATCAGTCAACATATGTGGACACCTTGTCATCATCCCTACATAAATACTTAAGCATGAATGTCCCAAATCCCTGACTTTCTAGGTCTGACTACCCCAAATCAATGCTTTTAAGGCCTAACACACTTGTTGTAGTGGCTACAAGCACCCTCTAGAATTTTTCCTTAGCTTCATTTTGGAGCCTCCCTACCAAGCTTTCATAGTAGCATGTCATGATTCGTCAAGTACAGAAGATTTAGTGTTTTTCTTGCAGAAAGGCAGCCTGTCTATCAGAGCTTGATGCATCCCACTCAAAGGTTGTTTGTCTGGACTTGGTCCAGCTACAAGCTGATCAACTCCCTCAATAAATTACGCAATTCTAGAGGGCCACTAGCCTTCCCTCCAAAAATTGCGCAATTCAGTCTGGTAGCCCGCTGGGCTCCAGAATTGCGCAATTCTTCCAATCAGGCTTCATTTAGAAAATTTCGAAATTCCTCTCAGCAGGGCTGCTCATCCCAAGAATTGCATAATCCTGGGCAGCATTCAGCTTCTCTGCCGAGAAATTGCGCAAATCACCTAGGCAGCCAGCCCAACTCCCTTCCAAAAATGCGCATTTTGTCCCAGCAGTTGAGCAGCCTCTTGCATGTTCAATTGAGTTGACCAGTTCCCTCCGAGACTGAGCAAAACTGATTTGCATATATGGGCTACTTCTCCCAAGGCAGCATGCAAAGGAATCCCTTGATTCAGGGATCTACTTTTAGAAGCTAGAGGTTGTATGCAAGGATCATCTCGAAAACCTCCCACCAAGTGTCGCTCTTCCTAGATTTGTGGCATGCGCGTCACATCTTCGATTTTATCAAAAATCATGAACAGGATGCTGGAGAGATCATTTCTAAAATCAACCTTGAAACTCTGACATCCCACATTGCATCTAGGATCCGTCGGCACATTCAGCTAAGATTTTTGGGGAAATCCCACTTTCAATGTCTTGTGTTGCATTTCTGGCGCTTTTTATGGTTCTCTTTGTATGAATGTTGTCTGCTTGATTTCTGTGAGCGCTTGCTATCGTTTTGACAAATACTAGCTTGTACTAGCACTATTTTAGTTTTTATTAACATATCACTCCTCTCGCATGCATGAAACTATTTTTCATGAGCAGTCACCGATTCGGTGTCTCGCCTCACCGACATGCATGTTGTTCCATTTTCTAAATCTGTCATTCACCATTTTCATGCATGATCATTCACTAATGCTTACACTCAGCATCACCATGCATTTGCATTCACATTTTCTTTGAGCTTCCCGTCGGAGAGTCTGCGTAGCCTTGGCTTGGACTCTACCTCAAGAAGACAACATTGTGTAATCCTGAGAGGGAAACCTTTGTCTTCCTCTCAGAAAAATGCATCTTTCTACCCAGTGACTATGCTCCAGTCTTGCATTGCACAATTTTGAGGTACAGTGACTGTTGGCCTATAAAATTGCTCAACGCAGTCACTGAGCCTGCAACTCCCAATAGTCAGTAGCCAAACTAGACTATGCATTGCGTAGTTCCAACAATTAGTCAACCTCCCAACAACCCAAAATGTGCCTTGCACAGTCTTGGCAGTCAGTTTCCCAACCTCCCAACGGAAATTGTGGAAACTTCATGATCAGTCACAAAGGTATGTTGCAAATTAGTTCTCAAGTTCATTTTGGTTTTCGACTAAGGGATTGCTTTCCATGAGTGTTTCCATGTCTCTAGATATCGCAGGTGTTCATTTGCTTCTTAGCAGTACAGGTACAATGGTTTCCAAGAGAGCAGAGTCGAAGACACCGTTCAGAGCACACTTGGGGATGCAGTCAATCAAGTGTCTATGGACTTGCCTACCCATGAAGACATTAAGTTGTTCATAGACAAGGACATCAAGATATGACAAAAGAAACACCATAGTAAGTAGCATCATGAATTGTAGCTGAAGGCAACATACCAGATGCAACGAATGTAAGGGGAAGGTTGTTTACAACACAGAGGTAGAAAAAATTTGCAAGCTCAAATAGATCTACTTGTGGTGAAAGAAGCTTTGCAGACTCAGGCTATCAAGTGATGGCGCGACATGAATATCACACAAAGGCAGCGAATGGAATAGAGAAGGATTTGCCTATGCTCAAGAAGAAAATCAAGGAAGAACAGGTACAGTAGTGGGCGCAACATGCACTCACGGATGAAACCGTGCCCGTGCAAGTTAAAGATCCATCCTAGCAGCTGACATGGAGTAGACATGATGAGAAATGTTTTGATCCCATGCAAGGGAATTTAGTAGCATGCATGTTATCGTGCGCACGCATGCAATCCCACCCATTCAAAAAACTCAACGAGGCAAAGACAACAAGCAAGTTCAATTGAAGTTGAACATCTAGTTGACAGTTGATGCGCATGACTAGCAACACACACTGGAAGATCAACAAGGACACTATGCATCAGTTTGTTACCAGTTCAGCTACACCCAAAACAACCATGCGCATGTTAGCAGAAGAGTTGGATGGAGGAGCCACACCAATGTGCCCAGATGCAATGGAGGAAAGAGTTAGCTTCAACAAGATGTCACCATGGAGCACATGCACACCATCACAGATGACCAACCTTGGCACCAGCTCACCACCTTCACCATCACAAGCATGTCAAAGAATTGGTCTCACCACAACGGACCAAGTGTCAGTGGTGTCTTGCATGGCTTTCTCAATCAATTTTGTCTCACATGGGCACATGTGCATTGTAATGTAACGTCTTGTGAAGTGGAAGTTCAAGTGTCGATAGTTGGATGTAACAACCACAAAGTAGATGAAGAGTCATGAGGTTAGATAAAATGTAACAAAGGGGAATGTTAGAGTCACCCAACCCTTTGCTATAAATAGAACCTCATGACTCATTGTAAAGGCTTTTGGTTAGGCAAGATTCCGATAAGACTATCTTGGAGAGAGCTTGGACTATATTGTAATGAGCCTTGGCTTTTCCACTACACAGAGCTAGTACATCTCTTTGGAGGAGCAGGCAGTTGTGGTTGTAATGTTCTGCTATCAGAACTAGTGGTTGGACATGGATCTATTGTATGACTGTAACTTACACTTCTTAATATAACAAGAGACAACACGTTTCATGCATATGTTGTATTATATTCTATGTTATCTAGTTTGCCCTAAATGATATATGTATATGTTTACTTATGCATGTATGTATAGCTATCTGTGTATGTATCTATGGATCTTTTGGAAATCTGTTGTTGGTTTAAACATCACTTTGGATTGCTTGCTAACTTGCCTTCCATGTTGTGATGTATCTTTTCTCGTGTGTTCCCTTCTTAACTGCATGCTATCACAGGTTTCCAAGGGTCACACTCATCTCAACCCCCATGTGTTAGAACCTCTCATGCACCTTCTTTGGCTCTCTGCAGTTGTCACACCCTTGCTACCAACGAATTTATCTTACTTGCCTCTGTGTGAAATCGTATTCAAGGCATTACCATACGACCCACTTCTGAGACTCCTACACCAAACGGTCTGAGGTCTAATTGGGACTTCTTACTGGGAAGTTCCCCTTACATGTTGGTCGGTCCAGCACTGTCAACATTTTGGTGCTAGAAGGAGGGCTAGATGACAATCTGAGTCCTCACATTTGTTTTGAATCTATGCATATCTATCATGACTAACTACCAAGTTTCTCTTCTAGAATGTATGTCTTATGGAAATGATTTCATCATCTTGGAAAAGCTCTCAGATAACTTGTATCATAAAACATATGACGGTGGAGGCCACGTAGCCTTGGTTAGGCACGCAGTCGACGTTATAGGCTCATGTGAAAGACATGGATTCTTTGAAGAATACATGAGTTGTGCACTATTTGTCTACACACTTCGAGGGCACCCAATGCACTGGTGTGCCATGTAGCCTAAAAAATCTATTCATTCACTTGCTTAGTAGGTCGCAGAGATAGACTGTGCTTTCAATCACTTTAACTATAAACCACTCAACAAAGAAATTCTGTAACTATGAAAATCACCTGATTAATCTATTGAACAGTTTTACACATGCTTTTGTAATCTTTCATACCGATTCCCCGAAAATGATATTGATTGGGAATTTCTCGAGGAAAGATTTGAGTATCATTTTCACATATTCAAACCCCGCTTGGCACACTTAGGTGATGGAGCTACACAATCCAAGGCAAGCACAATTGTTGTCATAAGTGACTGTCCACCTTCACCTCATCAAACAGCTCCACCACCGCGGAGTGACGTGGGAGATCATGCACACACCTCTGTTGAACTGTCACATCCTCCCACCCCACTTGCTCTTGAGATCTATGCAGATTTGGATTGCAGACTTGTTGGTTGTCACATGGATTCATTCCCTCAACCTCCATCCTCGTGCTATGTTGATCCTCAAGATTTTATTATCTTGTGTTTTCCCATTCTGGACTCCTCACCTACTGTGAACGAGGATCAAGTTATTGATGGAGTTGGTGTTATGCAGTCAACCTGTGCCATCATTCATGATGAGTGTGTGTGGGAATCTAAAGAAGAATCTACAGTGAAGGATGACTCCCTTCCAGCCATGCCTCATCGGCTTTATCCTGAAATCCATTGTGAATCTGCCACTGTTGATTTCCCTTGTGAAAACCCATTTCCGGATGTTTCTACTTCCGATCATTCACGGGACACATCGGATGTCACTATGTCATTACAGTGTGGAGAGGACACATCCTCCTCAGAAAATCCATTCGATATGTCATCTATCTTTCCAGAAAACACAGAGGGTGAACATATTTGCTTCCCATCTACCCCTCTCCCTGATTCATCAAATCATGAGGATACCGACAAACATCTTGAATTTTCTGATCTTGGTTGTCGTGATCTATCCACTTCCTCATCCGATCATGATGTTGATTCAATCATTGTTAATCTCTCCAAGACATTAGTCTATGATGATCCATCTGTCAACAAAGGCAAAACCCCACAGACTGTTGAGGCACTTCAACCCCAGATGATGTTTATGTTAGGCCCTCACTGTCCTGAGGTTGGTTTCACTTCTGGTCAGGAAGTTGTTAAAACACTCAAGGCTTCTCATCACTCTCTTCTTTGCATTGAAGATCAACCAAACACCCAGATTTCATTTCCTCTACTCGAACTACATGACCCCATCACTCACACATTAGAGGAATCTTACACAACAAGAACACATGCAAAACATAAGTGGTCTACCTCTCTCACCTTCGCTTGCATGTCATAGTAAAAAAAATGCATGCACTCAACATCTACACGTAGTGTAGCACAACACCATGTCAACTCCATAGAATGCATGTCATGCACTTTCACTCATTTTCATTCTATGGATGATTTTAAACTCAGAGTGTGTTTGTCTTCACTCTTACATATTTCATGTTTGCTTGTTCGCACAACTATCTTGTTTGTGAACCATGCCTTCACGAACATGGGTCAACCAATGTGCCAGTGAATGCATTGGAAATATCACTTCATGTGAGATGACCCATGCACCGTTAGCATAGGAGTGGGAGTAGTGTTTTCTTTCAGTCTGTTTGCTTGCATGCTTTTTTGCTTACTTTGGTTTGTTTGTTTGCTTGCTTGTTTTCTTACTCGCTTTGTTTTCTCTTTTGCTTCTTCTTCTTCTTTGCTTGTTTTGCTCATAGGTTAGTTTCGCATGAAACCATGTATGACTCTTGAAATAAGCTGGGTAAAGTACAAGAGGACTTGTACAAATATCAACATTTGGTTATTTATTGCCTAATCTCTTATGTAATAACTTGTTGTCTTCATTCCATGATACATCAATGGAAAATATGTACTATTCGAAGTAAACCTCAGTAAAAACGCAACGCTTTCGCGCTAACTAGTATCACCTAGTCTAGTTAGTTGATTTTGGGTTAACCCTTTTCAGCCCAGTCAACTAGAGTATGGTGAGGGGGAAAACCTTAACAGGAACGTCAAAGGTATAATTAACTACCTTTCTGTAGGAACAACCTCTTCTCCTCTCAATAAGTCAGGATCCCTCTTTTTCCTCTGAAATGAACAAGTGTTATGCATAGTTATGAAGATGAAAAATGAAAAAATGAAAAAGTGAAAAAAGTTTGAAAAAAATGAAAATGAATAAGATGAAAGAAGAGAAAGGCTTCCTATGTAGATAGGTGATGCAAGTAACTCTTCTTGGGTACTAGCCAAGCTCACTGGTAGCGGAGCAACACCAGAGATGAAACTAAGACTCTCATGACTATACTACTTGTGAACCAATATACCCCTCAACCCCAATCGAAACAACTGTGTTGACTTGGCTTGGAATGTGTGTCAATCAACCAAAAGCTTGGGAAATGATACATCTTACAATCAAGCAAGTGTAGAAACCAAGAGAAACTAAGAACTAAACAATACTTCCAGAGGTGTTAGACTTACTTTTCATGAACAAGGTCCATTAAGAGAGCTAGCATTATACTAGTGTGTCGCCAAATGTTGTAGCGGCTACAACCACCCTCCAAATTTTGCCTTAGCTTTGTTTTGGATTTTCCCTACCAACGTTTCATAGCAGCATGTCTTGCTTCGTCAAGTACACAAGCTTCAGTGTATTTCTTTCAGAAAGGAAACCTGTCTATCAGAGCTTGATGCATCCCCCTCACGGGTTGTTTGTCTGGACTTGGTCTAGCTGCAGGCTAAGAAACTCCCTCAAGAATTTGCGCAATTCAAGAGGGAAACCAGCCTTCCCTCCAAAAATTGCGCAATTCACTCTGGTAGCCTGCTGAGCTCTAGAATTGCACAATTATGCCAGTCAGGCTTAATCTAGAAAATTGAGCAATTCCTCCCAGCAGGGCTGCTTAGCCCAGGAATTGCGCAATCCTAGACAACAATCAACTGCTCTGTCCATAAATTTCACAAATCCCTTGTGCATCCAAATCAACTCCATTCCAAAAATGTGAATTTTCTCCCAGTAGTTGAGAAGCCTCTTGCATGTGTAGTTGAGTTGACAGTTCCCTCTGGGATCGAGCAAAACTAATTTTCATGCATGGGTTGCTTCTCCCAAGACATCATGCAAAGGCATGCCTTTATTCATGGATCTACTTTTAGCAGTTGGAGGTTGCATGCAAGGATCATCTCGGAAACCTCCCACCAAGTGTGTCTCTTCATATATTTGTGGCATGTGCATCACATCTTCTATTTGATCAAAACTCATGAACCGGACATTGGAGAGCTCATTCCTAACATCAACCTTGTAGCTTTGACATCCCATATTGCATCTAGGAGTCATTGGCACATTCAGCTCAACTTTTTTTACGAAAGTCCTCTTTTAATGTCTTGTGTTGCATTTTTGGAGCTTTTTGTGTTTTGCTTCGTATGAATGTTGTCTACTTGATTTTAGTGAGCACTATTGAAATGTGGCAATAAGAATATTCCAATTTAACTTGTCCTTGAATTAAATTGTGAATTAAAATCGAATTTAGTCTTAACAGCTACTTGAAAATAATTAATTAGGTTATTTTGACTTAATTAGTTGGATAAATTCAAGTTATAAGTCTTTCTGAAGTCATGCAACAATTATCCCTTAAATTAAGGAGATAATATTGAGTTATATTTGAGTTGTAGTTAGTTAAATCAGTTTACTGAGTTAAGTCCAGTTAAATTAGTTCCAAACTCTTTGAGGAACTGATAGAGAATTAATAGTCAGTTTATGCATGCATGCACTCAACTAGTGTACTCCAGTTAATGGAAGATTCCCTCTTCAGAAACTCATGCATGTGTATTCTGAGAAAGACCCAGTTGAGATTAAAGTCAAGGATAGTGTACTATTAGTTGCACGTGTTTTCCTATAAAGAAAACTCATGCATGTAGAATGAATCATCCCTTGAGGATTGCGCAATTCTGAGAGTGTTTGAGATCAGGAGATCATCCACTTGGTAAATTGAGTTTTCCCACTTGGTTGAAGGAGATCATCCTAGAGGAATAGTGAAAATAAATAGGAGCTTGGAGGGTAGAGCGGAAGGCTCGAGAGAAGCCTAAATTGCCTGTGAGCATCTGTGAGGATTGTATTGAGAGCTGGCTAGCTGTGAGAGCTAAGGATTTGCATGATTCCTATGTATTTCCACCTTGTATGATAATACAAATAGTGGGGTTTTTAGCTGACGCTTTCCCCAAAGTATTTTCATGTGTATTGTGCATTGATTCTTCTTCTTCTAGTTATATTGTTCAGCTCGATCTTTAAGCTTCCGCAAATTGATAGTAGAAGTAGGTTATAGTATTATGATTTGATTTATATTGCATTATCGAGTTAACCTAGAAGTATATTTTCTACATGGTCTCAAAAGAGCGATATTTGTAGAGAATTTCTACAAGCGCTTGCTGTCGTTTTGATACATACTAGCTTGTACTAGCATTGTTTCTTTTTTCATTAACATCTCACTACTATCGCATGCATGCAACTGTTTTTAACGAATGGTCACCGATTCGGCGACTCGCCTCACCCACATGAATGTTGTTTCATTTTCTGAATCTGTCATTCACCGTTTCAATGCACGATCATTCACTTATGCTTACACTTAGTATCACCATGCATTCGCATTCACATTCACTTTCAGTTTCTCGTCGGCAAGTCTGGGCAGCCTTGGCCCAGACTCTGCCTCACCAAGACAACATTATGCAATCCTGAGAGGGAAATCTCTATCTTCCTCTCAATAAATGCACATTTCTACCCAGTGACTATCCTCTAGTATTGAATTGCACAATTATGAGAGACAATGACTGCTAGTCCAGAAAATTGTGCAATGCAGTCATTGAGCCTACAACCATTGCCAGCTGAGATTATGCATTGTGCAATCCCAACAATCAATAGCCAGACTGTACTATGCATTGTGTAGTTCCAGCAGTCAGTCAGACTCCCAACAGTTTAGACTATTCCTTGCATAGTCTTAGCAGTCAGTCTCCCGACTTCCCGATGGAAATCGAGCAACCTTCATGATCAGTCGCACAGGTATGTTGCAAGTCAGTTCTCAAGTGCATTTTGGTTTTCAACTAATGGATTTCTTGCCATTAGTGTTTCCATGTCTCCAAGTATCGCAGGTGTTCATCTGCCTCTTAGTCGTACAGGTACAATGGTTTCCAAGAGAGCAGAGTCAAAGACACCATTCAGAGCACACCTGGGGATGCAGTCGATTAAGTGTCAATGGAATTTCCTACCCACGAAGACATCAATTTGTTCATAGACAAGGGCATCAAGATATGATGGTAGTGACATCCCAATGAGCAGCATCATCAATAGCAACTGAAGGTAGCATAACATATGCAATGAATGCAAGAGGAAGGTTGTTGATAACATAGAGGTGGAATAAAGTTGCAAGCTCAAGCAGATCCACTTGTGGTGAAAGAAACTTTGGATACTCATGCTATTAGATGACGATGTGACATGAATATCATGCAAAGGTAGAGAAAATAATATAGAAGGAGTTTCCTGTACTCAAGGAAAAACTAAAGGAAGAATAGGTACAGTAGCAGGCGCAACATGCACTCACGGATGAAATTGCACCCGTACAAGTTAAAGATCCATCCCAACAGCTGGCACAGAGTAGACATGGTGAGTAGTGTTGTTGGTCACATGCAAGGAAATTCAGCAACATGCATGTCATCGTGCACACGCATGCAATCCCACCCATTCAACAAACTCACCGAGGCAAAGACAAGAAGAAAATCCAACTAGAGTTGAACATGTAGTTGACAGTTGATGAGCATGACCACCAGCATGCACCAGAAGATCAACATAGACACGATGCATTAGTGTGTTACCGGTTCGGCGACATCTAAGATGACCATGCACATGTTAGCGGACGAGTTGGATGGAGGAGCCACACCAATGCACCTGGATGCAATGGAGGTAAGAGTTCGCTTCAACAAGATGTCACCATGGATCGTATGCACACCATCACAGATGACCAAGCTTGGCATCAGCTCACCACCTTCACCATCACAAGCATGTCAAAAAATTGGTCTCACCACAATAGACCGAGTGTCAGTGATGTCCTTCATGGCTTTCTCAAGCCATTTTGTCTCACATGGGCACATGTGCATTGTAATGTAACGTCTTGTCAAGTGGAAGTTCAAGTGTCGATAGTTGGATGTAACAACCATAAAGTAGATGAAAAGTCATGAGGGGGGATGAACTGTCACAAAGGGGAATGTCAAGGGTCACCCCACTCTTTGCTATAAATAGAACCTCATAACTCATTATAAAGGCTTTTGGTTAGCCAAGCTTCCAATAAGACTATTTTGGAGAAAGCTTGGATAGTATTGTAACGAGCCTTGGCTTCCTCACTGCGTAGAGCTAGTACATCTCTTTGGAGGAGCAGGCAGTTGTGGTTGTAATGTTTCACTATCGGAACTAGTTGTTGGACATGGATGTATTGTATGACTGGAACTACACTTGTTAATATAACAAGAGCCAACATGTTTCATGCATATGTTGTATTGTATTCTATGCTATCTAGTTTACTCTAAATGATATATGTATCCAATTACTTACGCATGCATGTATAGCTATCAATGTATGTATGTATGAATCTTTCCGAAATGTGTTATTGGTTTAACCATCACTTTTGATTGCTTGCTAACTTGCCTTCCATGTTGTTATGTATATTTGATCATGCGTTCCCTTCTTAGCTTTGTGATATCACAAGTTTCCAAGGGGTGCACTCATCTCAACCCCCATGTGTTAGAACTTCTCATGCACCTTCCTTGGCTAGCTATAGTTGTCGCACCCTTTCTACCAACATAGTTATCTTACTTGCCTCTATGTGAAATTACGGTCAAGACATTACCATACAACCCACTGCTGGGACTCCTACACCAAATGGTCTGAGGTCTAATTGGGACTTCTTACCGGGGAGATACCATGACATGTTGGTGGGTCCAACACTATCAAAAACACCCTAGAATTTTAGGGACATGCATCCAGCAGCAAGTCACTTCATTCTACACTGGCATTGATCAGCAACAAGTTGTCCCTTGTTGGGGGTGCGTTGATTCTATAAATTCATGAAAAATAAAAATAATCCCAAAGCTTCCTCTTCCAGAAGCTTCCAGGAGTTGTTTCAACCATTTACCTTAGATAAGAACTTTGAATCCTATCTGATCCTACCTTGGAGATTTCACCTCTTATCCCTTGAGTTCATTCTCTAATATCAAGTGGATATCAAGCCTAGATTGGTAAATGGATAAGAATTCTTAAACTACCACACTCTCCTATAAATTTATAGCCATCTACAACATCAGGGTTGACTTTTGGAGACTGATCAGGCCTTTATACTGTTGCCTTGAATCTACGAGAATCATCATCTTCATGTATTAGGGTCACATTAAGGTGTGCTTTGTGACAAGGAAGGACAAGTTAACTTGGGGAGATCTCTACAAGATCAACTACTATTTTTGGTTGTAAACTCTCTTCTATCCCTATTAATACAAAGATTATATTGTTTTCCTATATGTGTTATGTTGTGTTTACATTCATGTATTTCAATGCCTTGTTGATCCCTTAAATAGAGTAATTGGATAATTCTACATAGATTTCATAGATATTTGGCTTGTTATGATTGTATGTGCAACTTCTAATTATAAAAATCATAGCTATGATTGGAGCTTACAATTTGAGAGGAGAGTAAATATTGCAAAGGATTCCAAGTAAGACTCTTTTAATTCTTCAATTTCTCTAAGGGAAACTTTATATTCTTTTCTTTCTATTGTTCTAGACCAGTGCACTAGGTATAGGGAAGATGCTTCTGTCCACATTCGTAAATTCCATATAACAAATTGGCGACCCTACTGGGGATTGTTTCTCTCCATTAGTGGTTTCCTTGTCCCTAGTACTTGTTTCACCTATTGAATATACCTCCATTGCCTCACTCTATATGAATTGACCCGAGGAAGACTTTTCATTGAGCTTCACTTGATTTTTTGTGTCAGAACTTAGCTTTACCTTAATCAATGCTCCCCTTGATATGGAGACAGAGTGTTGTAGTGCTCTCTGGATGTAATAGCCTAGGGTTAAAAGTTCATGTAATAAAAGTTAATAAAGGAAAAATAAGACCGAGGTCAAGGGACACTTATTCCAAGCTTAATGTTGGGAAAAATATCCTAGTGAGAAACTTATTATGTATTATGTCTAAGGGGAAATTGATAAAGGAAATAGAAAAGGCTTTGAAAAGGAAAAAAATTATTATTGGCATTTTATTTATGAAAATAAAATAGGAGAAAAGGGAGGTGAAAGGTCATAGGTTACATGTCAGGAGGATATTGAAGGAAAATTAAGAAAAAATGAAGAAAATAGAGGCAACAATAATAAAAAGACATCAAAGAATTAGTTTTTATCTTTTTGTTATTTCATTCTCAAAATTAGTTTCAAAGAGGAGAAGAGAACCAAGAGGAGAAGGAAATAAAGCATGCAAAGGAAGGACAAGGGAGGACAAGGAAAGAAAATGAAAGAAATGATCAAGTGGAGAAAGGTTGGATCAAGCAACTTTAGCAGAAATACTTGTAGGTAACAGGATGCATGTATGGTTTCCTAGCTAGTTTTGGCATGCATGGTATATGCATGTGTTTATTTGGTTTCGTTACTATTGGTGGCATGATTTTTTCCAAGTTTTGACAGTGATTTTTAGCCTTGCCTTGTCATTTCTAGATAGCCATGGTGTGATGGGATTATTTCTACGTTGAGATTTAGATCGCTGAAAGGTTTTATATCTGGGTGAGGTGGTCTCAAGAAAATCCCAGGGGTTAGGGGTGGAGATTGTTTTCTTCGCGAAGCCCTCAACAAGTGGGTGGAGATAGGAAAATTCCTCAAGGGATGGTGAAGGAGTTATGAGGCATCCAAGCTTGGTTTGTTTTTATGATCTCATAGTTGGTTTAGGTGAGATCACGGTATGGTGAGGGTGGTGGTTTAACCTCTAGATTCCCTTGTTTTTTTAAGGATTGGTTTATCCCATGAGATCCCACATTCATGCTTGGAATATGGCACGAGGGTGATTGGATGAAAGAAATATTTGGTTCAGCCGAATCTATGGTCAGGTGGTACGTGAAAGTCCCTCACATGGTTGGATTTTGCATATGGTTAGTAAGATGTATGTTTCTCTCCTATTTTATAAGTAAATCTACTTGTTATTATGTGGATTTAATGTTTTTTCCATCATTGTTATCTATCTAGTTATATGTTGGTTATAAGCATGGTTATATGACAGATCTAAGTATGGATCTCATGGAATTTCATTCAATGAATGCATGACATAATTGGTGTTATGACAACTATTATGAGAAGGCATAAATCCTTCTTGTTAAACCTCATATAAGTTTTTAGATACTTATGTTCATATATGCATTTAGGACATGCAGGTTTCATGTTCACCATGTGTTTGACGAAATGTCAGTCCTGGTTGGGAGAGGTCAGGTCATGTCATGGTTTTAGTTTTGGTTTGTAAGCCTTATTTCTATGTGATTCATAATTTTGGAAGTTTCACTGAGTTTTGGGAAGGGGCCTGAATATTAGCCCTAAAAAACTGGCTCATAATTCGGGGTTGCTAGCATATAACTAATTGAAAAAATCCACAGTCACTTGGAAGCAAGCCTACGGGAGTGACTGTAGGGTTAAAATTGTTTGGATTCCTTGTAAAGGGAGTAACTAAGGCTCTAGGTCAGTGAAATAGAGAGTTAACTTAGGGGTTCGAAACCTGGAGGGGTTGGGTTGCTCCTCAAGGTCCCGTGGAACCTGAGATACGTCAGTAGAATCTTAAGTTGTCCACTCCATTTCCTTAGGGTCATATAGGAGGTTGAGTCTTATCATAGTGAACCTTAACTCATGTTTACCCCAGGAAAACTGACTGGATTTCTCTGCACCTACGTTACAAAGCACTGGTAACCTATATGCACCTGGGCTAACCCCTGTTTCATGCAAAAAAATTCCTTTTTATGGTTTGATATTTGATTAATTTTTTTCCAGTTGGTCCTCCTTGTGTCCATAAGTATGCCTTAGTCTCTTAGAAGCCTCCATCTTGTTTTCTTTTAGTTTTGAGTGCCTTTGATAAGAATTTGCTTAGACTTTTCATTGTTCCTTTCAATTAGGTCATTGGCAAATCGATTGTTTGATTGTTGGATTGCTTGAAGGAATTGGTGTTTTAGTCATCATTCTGAATAGTTTCTTTTATCGGTGATTAGGAAAGTACCTTAGTTTTTATCGTAAGATTAAGTGGAATTGAAAAGCAAAATCTTAGGCATCATGCATTTCACCTAAAGTTTTGTGTGTGAAATTGGAATTAGGAACAAATTCATTAGGGAAATTTCATTTAACAATATAGTTTGTTGCATCTTGTATGTTGCATACTCTTTTTTCTCTTCCCTCCCATACATATATTTTCATTGAAAAGAAAATTTTCATTTCATCATGCTAGATTGTATTTTTAGGTTATTCAGGTGAATTTCGCAATGAGATTTGAAAACTGAAACTTATTTCAAGATAAACTTTAAAATTTATTGAATTAAACTTAAGGAGCATTTGCAACATTAACACAAAAATATAGAGGTCTAGGCTAGAGATGTGTTCCAACATCTATAAATAGAGGAGCTGTCAGTTTTTTCCAGCATTTCATGCCTAGGGTGATATCCTGTTCCACGTACGTAAGTGTGTCATATTGTTCTCCACATACCTATGGGTATATTGGATGGCACTCCACTCATGAAAAGTATATGGGAATTCTCTCATCGTACAATTACACATTACAGTGCACTGACACAGACTGCACTTCCACATATTGTCAAGTATATTTTGGAAGACCATGATAGATTTCTTGATCCTCTTGATATGTAACCGAGTCAGCCACCTTGTACACTATGATACACTGACCACAACATTCAGGGACATTGCCTACACATACGTAAATCCTTGTTTCTCCAAGGTGGTATATTATAGTTCACATTTGATTGGTAAAGATTTATTCCTAGATTGCCTTCTTTGAATTATTTGTAGGTTTAACCATGTATAGAAATTACTTGCATACAAATTATAAAAACAAAATATAAACAATGGTGAGAACATAAAACATAAAATAGATATACATAGATATTCTCCCCTGGATCCCAAAACCAAGACCACCAGATCGATTTTTCATTATGTTCCTTTCAATGTTACAATACATATATATACATGTCGAAGCATTCATAAACCCTAATCCATTGACCCTAGATTACAAAAAAATCGTAGTTCCCTTGACCGGATCTACAAAATACCATGGGTAGAAAACCATCATGCCCAAAACCATGTGCAAAAAGAATGCACAAAACCATAGCTAGGTCTGCCTACCTAATATAGGGTCCAATTTTTTTTCCCTGCACAGTACCCCAGACCTTGTATAGGGGTGCTCCTCCCCCCCTGAACCTCCCGACAGGGGTGGTTGTTACCCCATTATGACCCCCTTGAGCATGTGACTAGTCATGGACATATATACCACACTCCCAACATTATCCCACTTGTTATGTTCTTTTTCGCACAGGGGGTCACATGAGAGCTTAGCCATTCATCCAACCTTACAATGCCCATTGTTTCTCTACACCATGATATATTCTCAGTGCTCATAGACTACATCAATGCATCTAGATCATTCTTCAAAGTGTCCACCTTTACCAACAACAACTTTTTTACCTCAACCATATCCCTCACAAAGTGATACTGAACTTCAATGTGCTTTGTATTTAAATGATAAGCAGGGTTCTTTGCCAAGAAAATTGCACTTTGGCTATCATAGTCTATCCTTATATCTCATTGTACTAACCCCATACTCGAACACAATATTTTCATCCAAACTACTTCCTTTCTTGCATGAGTGGTTGCCATGTATTCTACCTATGTAGTTGAAAGTGCCACTACAGACTGTCTCTTTCTCATCCAACTGAATTCACCTCCAAATAGGTTAAACACACACCCACTTGTAGATCTTCTCTTATTCAGATCTCTAGTCCAACCTTCATCAACAAATCCATGGCTGTCCAAAACTCTGTCCAATCGTGGTCTTCCTTAGTATCACAAACCATATCACTAGTGCCACGCAAATACCTGAAAACCTACTTCACCACTGCCCAATGGTCCTTCCCTGATTTTGACATAAACCTTCTCAATACTCCCACTGCATGTGCAATGTCTGGCCTAGTACAGACCATTTCATCCATCAGGCTACCGATTACACTTGCGTATGGAACATAGGACATGTCCTGTTCCACTTCTTGTGTCTTGAGACATTGTTCATCAAATAAATTTACACCTATAGGAATAGGAACCTTCATTGGTTTACTATCCTGCATATTAAACCTTTACAGTATTTTCACGACATAATTCCTATGTTTTAACCCTATCTTCCTCTTTTCCCAATCTTGTTTAATTTCCATGCCCAAAATATAGTTTATAATACCAAGATCCTTGATGTTGAATTTGGAGGACAATTGGGTATTCAAATCCTAGATAATTTCTTTGTTATTTCCAATCAGAAACATATCAGCTACATACCAAAATAAATAACATTGTCACCAATTAATTTAAAATACACATAGTGATATGCTTTGCTTCTGGTGAAGCCAAGTCCTTGTATATATATATATATCAAATTTTTGATACCACATCCTTGGTGATTGTTTTAACCCATACAAAGACTTTTTTAACCTTCATACTAGTTCTTTCTTACCCTTCACTGCAAATCCTTCAGGTTGCTTCATCTATATCTCTTATTCTAGATCCCCATGAAGAAATGTTATCTTCACATCCATCTTTTCTACCTTAAAATCAAAAGCAGCAACAACATATAAAAGTAATATAATATAAGCTTCCTTAGCAACATGAGAAACAATATCACCGAAATCAATTTGCAACACCCAGGAATCACCTTTTTCTACCAACCAAGCTTTGTATTTATCCACCTTTCCTTCCGCATTCATCTTCTTCTTATAAACCCATTTGATTCAATGGGTTTCCTTCTAGACGGTAACTCCACTAGATCCCAAGCCTCATTTTTTTGTAAAGATGCCATTTCATCAACCATGGCCTCTTTCTAGAGTTTTCCATCCTCTGAATCTACTGCTTCCCTAACAATTCTAGGATTATCATTAGTAATAGATAAAGCAAAATTTGGATAGAAAGCAGATGGACTATACTTTTCTAGTTTCGTTCTTTCTTGAACTGATCTTTTCATAACTGGAGTTTGTGGCTCTTCATCTTCTGATTCTTGTTTTTCTTTAGAGTATGATTCTTCCTCATGTAGCTCAAACTCTATCTTCTCAGGTTCCTTTGGTAGGGCTTCATGTTTAATAACATCTTTCATCTCTCTAAACACCACAACTCAGTTGTACATAATCTTCCTTATTTATGGGTTCCAAACCTTATAACCTTTTGAACCATCCTTATACCCAATAAAGATGCACCTTTCAAATTTACTATCCAACTTAGATCTTTTCTCCTTTGGAACATGTACATATGCATCACAACCAAATACCCTTAGATGTGAAAGAGGGGGTTCCTTACCAATCCATACCTCATGTGGAGTCATATCTCCAACTCTGATGAAGGTGATCTATTAACTAGGTAACGTGAAATCTCCACCACCTTTTCCCAGAATTGCTATCCTAACCTGGTGCCATTGAGCATGTTTCTTTCCTTTTCCATCAACGTCCTATTCATTCTTTCTACAACTTTATTTTGTTGAGGTGTGTATGGAGTAGTCTTTTGTTGTGATATACCGCACTTCTTACATAACTCTTCAAATTCCTTCTTGTAGAACTCTCCACCATTATCTTTCCTTGACACCTTTATCTTTTTCTTTGTCTGGCTTTCCACCAGAGCCTTAAATTCTTTAAATTTGTCAAAGAGTTCAGATTTCATCCCGAGGAAATATATCCATATATTCCTCGAGAACTCATATATAAATGACACATAGTACAATGACTTATCCAGTGATGGAAGTGACACAGGTCCAAACAAATCACTATGTAGAAGCTCTAATATCCATTTCTCCCTCTTAGGACCAGAGGGGAAACTCACCTGATTCTACTTCCCATATAGACAATGTTCACATAAATAAAAATCCAGAGAGTCATTAGACATACCTTCTACCATACCATGAGAATGAATTATTTTAAGGCCCTTATCTCCAATATGTCCAAGCCTTTGATTCCATAGCATGGTATTTCTCCAGAGACCACTAGATTTTCTGCTCCACTTTCAGGAAACATAGAACTGTTGCACCCATCAATAATAGTGCTACCCAGAAGATTGTACAAAGTTCTAATCCGAATTCCCTGCATCAATACCAGTGCTCCATGAACCATCTTGCAGGTACCTTTCTCGAAGATTGTTTTTACACCTGCGTCATCCATCTTGCTTACAGAAATAAGATTTTTGGCCAATGTAGAAATATGCAGAACACCTAGAAGTGTTCTAATCCTTCCATGCAACTTCAACTTGACGTTTCTGCGTCTGACAATTCTAGCCTTCTTTTCATCCCTTAAGAAGACATCACCACCATCATATTTCTCATACTCGCAGAACCACTCCTATGGGGTGTGAAGTGAAATGATGCACCTAAGTTAATTAATCATACTTCACTATCTACATGTGTACTTGAAGAACAAGCCAAGTACACATCCCCACATTCATCTGAGGTGGTTTTTGCATCTGTAGAAGGAGTGTCATTAGATCCATTTCCTTTATCAAGAGCTTTCTGATGCACTTATCTTCCTATGAAATTTAAATATGAATAGATAAAAACTAGGTTACCATAGTATTAAAGACATTTAGATGCTCTGTCACTGAGTATCAATCATTCATCCTCAGGTTACACAACTTTTTCCATAGGAACAGTTTGTTCACCAGAGACTTGGATTGGTACAAAGTCTCTAACTTGTTCCACAAAAGCTTCATCATAGCTTCCCCTGATACATTCAACAATACTGAATCTAAGATACACAACTGTTTTTCACTCCTTGCTTTTTGATCGAACTTTTCCCAGTCTTCATTTGACATTGTCATTGGTTTAGTACCCAAATCTACTAGGATCCACTAATATTTATCCACCAATAGATCCTCCATATTTAGTTTCCACAACTCAAAACTCTCACCATTAAATTTGTCGATCTCTATATTTCCACTTGTCGCCATCTTCTTTCACCGCAAGAATCAAACTCGCAGGTCTCGCCCTGAACAAGGTCTACCATAGGCCCAAGGAAAAACCTTAGCAACAAAGGTGTCTCCTTGAAGTCGAAACAACTTTGATACTAAATGTAGGTTTTAGCCCTATACAAAAATTACCTACATACAATTTCTAAAAATAGAAAATAAACAATGGCGAAAACACAAAACATAAAATAGATATACTTAGAGATTTTCCCCTGGATCCAAAAGTTGGGACTACCAGATTGATTTTTCATTATGTTCCTTTCAATGTTACAACATATATATATATATATGTGCTGAAGCATTCATAAACCCCAATCCATTAACCCTAGATTAGAACATAACCATGGTTCCCTTGACTGGATCTACAAAATACCATGGGCAAAAAACCATCATGACCAAAACCATGCACAAAACCCATTTAAAAAACCACAAGTAGGTCCACCCACCTAATATAGGGTCCAAAAAACATTTCTTGGGGCACTACCCTGGACCTCATATAGGGAGGCTACCACACCCCTCAAACACACACCCAAAATTCTCCCACTTTTTATTTCCATTTCCACATAGAGGGTCACAAGAGAGCTTAGTCATTGGTCCAACCTCACAACACCCATTGTGTTGGGTTGTGTTATATTCTTTCCACGACTAACCTACGTAGTGAACCGGGGGGTTAGAGGGGGGGCGGAGC
>APFE031712198.1:8001-18742 GCA_000404065.3 Pinus taeda
ATGACAGTTAGTTGTTTTTCAGTTTTAGCTGTACGCATTAGGCTATCTTTCAGATGCCTATAAAAACTTGCGTCTACGTACGCTTATTTAACTTTTTAATTGCTGTGTTGTTATGAACCTGTTATAATTTTAGTGCATTTCAAGACTCTGTTTTAATAGTGTTGTTCTAGCACTCTGGACTGTGATTTTCTGCATATGGAGTAATAGAAGCAGTGCTATTATGAAGTTTTCAATACCTTGAGTCTTCTTTGGGTTATATGAATGGAGGGCCCCTGTTCATGTTAGCCTTGTACAATATTTTATGTTCAACATTTCCTTATTTTCATTCAGCATTTCTTTTTCTTGATACATGTACAACGTAATTCACCTTTATGTTATTTCATTTCCAACCTTTATTTTAAGTTGATCAGCATTGTTCTTTTGCAGGTTTTTAACCCGGGATTGATTGTGTGTTATGTATTTTCTTTATATCTAGTGGTAGTTTCAGTTGACAGATTCAAAGTTGCTGCCTTTACTTTATTTTCATAGCTGATTTTTAGCTTTATTTCTCAAATCTGCCTGCTAACATATGAAGGGTCTCTTTATTATAAATTGTTTATCTTTTTGAGATCAGAATACTAATAACTTGCAGCTAACTTTGGGTACTTTCTAGAATACTCTTTAACTACTTTCTAATCGTGCTTTACACAATACTATGTGTTAGAGGCAGAGAGTTAGAAAGAGCAAAACATTATAACTAGTCTTTAAAGTAGATTTTTCTCATTTTTATCATTTCTTAGACTTTTCTTTAGCTACTTCCTAATCGTGTTTTACACAGTACTATGTGTTAGAGGCAGAGAGTTAGGAAGAGATAAACATTATCATTGGTCTTTTAAGTGATTTTCTTACCTTTTATTTGTAGCAGCATGAATGGTGTCTAATGCCATTAGAAAGTGGTTCTTTGCTTTCAGTTCATTTTAAATCATTTATTTCCTTCAAGTTTTCCTTTTCAGCAAGTAGTTAGAAACCACTAATCACACACCTTCACTCATCTAGAATTCACCTTACACACACCATCACTCATCTGTTTATAAATACATCACTCCATCTTAGGAAGATAAATTAACCACACAAAACACCCCAAACGACAAAAAGCTTTAAGAGGTTGCTTAAGTACATATAGTACACCTTCACTTCATCAGCTTACGAGCCCTGGGTTGACAATTAATGACATCAATTTAGGAACACTAAATTGACTAAACACCTATCCAACTATGTATGGAAAATACACAGAAGATTATTCCTATGGGATGTCTGAATTGGTTTACGGTGGATATTGAAGGAGTGAGCACCCTCGCTGACTTTGAAGTAATTGAGATAGTGGACGATAGTAATCCTTACCCTATGTTATTAGGAATTGATTGGGCCTTTGACATGGATGTGATCATTAATCTTAAGAAGCGCAGGATGATGTTTTAGAGAAAGATGCTCCGAGTTATTATTCCATTGGATCCAAATGAAGGTGCGCAATACACAGAACCAGTGTGTGATTATGAAGAAGAAGATGATCTAGATCAAATATATAAGATCACTGCACATGATGAGGACTAGATCAATTTTACAACATATGGAAGAATTACATGGGATAGAGATAATTCTCACACCTTAGATTCCAACGAAGAGCTTGAGCATTGGCAGAACAGATTACACGAAGTCTCCTTGCTGCGTTGCAACATGTTGACAAAATCGCTTCACTGCATATCCACGGAGGTACGAAATCTACCTCATTATGATGGTTTAGATTATGTTAATGTGTTTTTGGATAAGTTCGAAAAAGAGGTGCTAGAAGAGCATCGATTCTTGGCACTAGATCTGGCGCTGCGCGCTATGCATGCCTGTTGGTGGGGTATGCATAAAGACAACTTCGCCGACTAGAAGGAATACCGACGAATGATGAAACTGAGGTTTGGGTACGCGAATACTTGTATGACAAAGAGATACACTAGAAAAGGTAATCTGCACGAGCATCTGGTGCGATGGACTAAAGCATGGGTTAAGAAACCTCAACCTAAATGGGTGCACATCCTTTGTCACACTTTGGATACCATTCCGTTGAATTAGTACCTAAAAATTGAACTACGCCATGGAACAGTTGAGTGGGATATCCTTAAGGAAAGTTTCCTATTGACCTTCATCTTTAGGGATGACTTTGAATATATTGATGAAGCACTCCAAGAAATTAAGGCTACAATATTTAGAATGCTTGAGGAACCAGTAGAATGGGTTCAACCACACTAGAATGTGCAGTTGTGCCATGCACTGGAATGGTATAACGTAACCGCAGAAGAAGAATATGACCCTAGAAATATCAACATTCTAGAGTCTGAGGGACAACACGAGGTTGAAGGACCCAAAGCAGCAATCCTTGACATAGCAGAGCCTTTGAAAACTAGACAGGTAAACATTGGATCAGACACGCAACTGAAGTTTGCGAAGATAGGTGACTATTGGGATGAGGATACAATTGATAACGTCGTGGAACTGTTGCGTGTTATACCAAGATTTATTTTCCACCAAGTTCTCAGATCTGAAGGGGATAGTAGGGGACCTGAGGATGTTGAAGATTACTTTGAAGCCAGATACGAAGCCTTTAAAACAATGAACCTACCGTTTGAATTCCAATATAAGGAAAAGGTGCACAAGGAGTTGGGAAAAATGCTAGAAGCTGGGGTCATTGAGTCGGTGGAGGAGTGTAGAGTCTCCAAAATGTCTTCAAAATATCATCCACTTTCACCTTTATCGCCACCATTTCACTCACATGTCGTAACTCCATAGCCATATAGTCTTTCATTAGCCTCCACTTTCATGATTACATGGGATTACCTTTGTGTGTTCCAAAAGGTATTGAATTCTAGTATTTTAAGTGAATTTATGGTAAAAACTAAGAAAAATGACATATCTTGGTAATACTTAAAATGGATTGAGTTTCATGACATGTGTAGGTCATTTGGAAGTTTCTAAGGCACCCTTATGTGGCCTCCAATTCTCAAATTCGAATTCCCTTCAAGATATGAAAGAAGATTTGGATAAAGGTCAAAGAGGATATGTGTCTCGTCATTACCTATTTGAGTTGTAACTCTATATGTGTCTCATCATTAACTATTTGAGTTGTAACTCTATGAGATTTTCTAGGGATCTAGGGAGAGAATAATGGACCTCCATTAATGAGGTAGCTTCTTATGTTCTTGTATAAATAGGAGAGCCTTCTCCTTTCAAAAGCATGTGTAAAGTTGGAGATACTCGGGTGTACGAGTTAAGATTACTCATGTTTGAATGGAAGTTATATTTAGCACCATGCTCATGAGTGATGTTCACCTCTTTCTGGTAATGCTTGCATTGGGAGCCTGTCAACTTGCCATCTCTCATACTTTTAGATTGGCCACGTATAATGTGTGAGATTTATTGTTTTTCATAGATTAAGATTTATTTTTTTCACAGATTAAGATTTATTGCTTTCATAGATTAAGATTTATTGCTTTCATATCTTTTCTTGTGTGAGAGGTTAATAATGATTGTTTTTATTTTCTTTCATATCTTTTCCCGTGTGAGAGGTTAAGAATGATTGTTTTTGCTTTCATTTCATGTCATGTGGTTTTGATTATTCATTTAATAGGATCCTGATTTGATAATGCACACATGATCCCTTAGAGTAGATCTCATTTCATGCAATTTCATTTCTGAAAGAGTTGTGTGTTTTTCAATTCCTGCAAGTATGGTCTATTAAGATTTCAATTCCTACAAGTGTGGTAGATTAAGATTTCAATTCCTGCAAGTGTGATAGATTAAGATTTCAATTTCACGCAATGTACTATAATTTATTTTGAATTGATTGTTGAATTAGAATAGGTGAATTTGGTTTGTCGTTATTTGGATTCGTAGTTAGATTGATCTAAATTGAAAGTTAATTTCTAACATATACAATGCACAGATGCTTCACAAGTTTTATGAAACCCCCAGGTTGACAATTAAATAATAGGTAATTAATTTGCCTCAACAAGGAGTCTGATTGGGTAAGTCCTATGGTAGTTTAGGAAAAGAAGCAACAAGATGAAATCTGGATATGTGTAGATCTAAGGAAGCTCAATGATGGATTCATCCATGAATCATTTCCAATGCCATATACAGATGAAGTCCTAGAGAATGTTGGAGGGCAGGAAGCCTACTCGTTCACTGATGGGTTCTCGGGGTACCATCAGATCAATATCGCGCCGGAGGGTCGCAGCAAGACCACCTTCGTGATGGAATGGGGATATTTTCAATACATGGTAATGCCATTTGGATTGAAGAATGCACTTGTGATCTTCTCATGGGTGGTAATTGTAGATTTTAAGGAATTCATCCACAAGTTCTTAGAAGTCTACTTTAATGATTGGACTATATTTGGGCTAGTAAAGCACCACGTTCCAAGTCTGCACCTTATGTTGGATACCTGCCACAGACATCAGATCGCCCTGAATCTAAAAAACTGCACCTTCTGCGTTCCTTGTGGAATATTGTGGGTCATGTGGTTTGAAAGTAGGGATTGATGGTAGACCCTGCAAAGATAGCTATTATTGTCAATTTGAAGGTGTCATGAGACAATGGAAAACGTAGCTATGTGACGAAGAGGTGTGCATGGGTTTTATTATCAAAATCAAAGTGATTTAATACATAAACCCAAGTCCTTCATCCTGACACCTAAACCCTACATAAAACCTTAAACCATGCATTAAAATGCTATTTCCTAAAGTCCTAACCCTCTCGGACTATTATAAACAAACTATAATACAAAACCTATGTTAAAAACATTAAAAATTATAAACCATGGGCCTAAACCGTAGTGGAGTCTAACCGTGGTCTACAATGTGAACAGAGGCAGGTAAGGCATCAGGGCTTCGAAACCATAGGGTTCACCGTAGCGGGACCGTAACAGTGGGCATGTGAACGGTAAGTCGTCGGGGTTATGGCAACCGTTAATTTGACCGCGCAAACAATTTGCCGTAACCACCGGAGGCAGCTATCACATGCAGCGTCGGCAAGCGGTTCCAAAACTATGGGGTAAAACTGTAGTTGTGTCAGTTTATGGTTTGCTTGACAACCTATTGACATGGGTGGTTAACAACTCCACGCCGTCAACCTAACCACCAGTGAATATTTGCTGTTATAAAGTTAATTTTGGGTTTTAAATGTATTTTTGGTGCTAATTTAATACCAAGACCTTATAACAAACTCCTAAGGTGGTCTTGTGTCATTAAACTGAACCCTAACATCAGAGTTCATACCAATCTTGGTTAGGGAGACCTCAAATGTATCTGAAACACTTTAAATACACCATTTTGTTCATGAAGAAGACATTAGTGGTTTTAAAGTTTGTATGCAGATTCTTGAGGATATAGGCAGTTTTGTTTTCAGTGTAACAGGAGCATCAGGATTCATAATTAGGAACCGTGACAAACGTTGGAAAGCTAATTCAAAGAGATTTCTTGCGACAGTGACCAGAAGTTTTTGCGTGCACAATCGGTCTAGTTAATTTTATGTGTAATCGACCTCCTCGGATTCAATCCTAATAAAGCAGTTGTCCATCTTGAAAGCGGACCCGAAGACGTAGTCCATCAGGGACGAACTCCGTATTCAATCTTGTTGTCTGGTATCATTGTGATTTTGCTTATTACTTCTATTTACATGTTTCTTATGTTTCAATTTCGTCATAAAGTCATTCATTGTCAATCAATTCTCACGGTTAAAGTACTTAAGTTAACATTTAGTTCACTGATGGCATTAATCAATTCTACTTCAATTTAACATATGATCATTAGTTTTGGAGCTCTCTCTCTATTATCTCTGTATCACCCTCTTGGACACTTAAAGTTTTCCTGGAGCACTTTAGCTTTGAATCAAGGAAATAAAGGTAAGGACGAAGAAGGCAAAGGAAATAAAGAATTAAGCAAGGAAGAGTAGGATTTATTAGCTACAATGGGATTACTTGCAGGTATCGATTTGCATGTGTGAATTCCTTGCTTGATTTGGCATGATTGGTACATGCATGTGTGTATTTAGTTCTCTTTTTATCATTGGGCATGGGTTTTTCCAGGTGTGACAGTGTTCTTCAGCCTCACCTTGCCATTTCGGGATAGCCATGGTGTGATGGGTTCTCTTGTATTTGGTTGAGCTAGGTTGTCGAAGTGAGGGGGTCTCTGAAATAAAGAACACATGGCCTAGGAATTCCTAAACTAGACTAGAAACCATACTGGGATTGCAATAAAGCTAGATTTTGTGTGCCTTGGTGGGCCTAGGAATCCTCGACCATTGTATGGCGAGATATATGATAAAGCCTAGAGGTGTGTGCCCTCAATCAGGCCTAGGAATCCTTGACCGGTGAATGGCGAGATATACAGTAAATCCTAGAGGGTGGAGTCTTGATTAGACCTAAGAATCATTGGCCGTAGTATGCCAGGATATACGATAAATCCTAAAGACTAAGAGATAGGAAAATTCCTCACTGTGTAGGTGGAGAAATACGGTGGCGTCCATGCTTGTTTAGGGCCTAGTGATCCAATGGGGATTGTGGTAAAGCCTGTGGAAACCTAGTTTGGTTTGGTTTTGAGTCCCACATTCATGCTTGGAATATGGCACGTGGGTGATTGGATGAAAGAAAGATTTGGTTCAACCAATCTATGGTCGGGTGGTTTGTGGAAGTGCCAAACCTAGTTGGCTTATGTATTCATTGATACGAGTTCCTTATCCTTGGTACTTCATGTGTAAATGTGTTGGTTCATATGTGGTATTTATGGTTGTTGTATCCTTGTTATTTTTGTTCGTTATATGTTGGTTATGAGTATGTTTTATGAGAGTGATGATGTATGGCTCTCATCATGTTTCTACTTGTAAATGATTGAACAATGAATACATGACCTAATAGATGATAATGCAGTGATTATGATGAGACATCAATGCTTCTTTACGAATCTTGGATAAGTATGAGACCCCTATGCTCAGATATGTTGTTATGAGCTGTAGATACATATTTGTGACATGTTTTATGAAATGTTTGTCATGGCTAGTAGGGGTCCAGTCAAGTCATTGATCAAATGTTTGCACTAGTACCTTTGTTTTTGTGTTATTTATCATTTCTGAAAGTCTCATAGAGTTTTGGGCACTGGTCTGATTCTTGGCCCTGAAAAAGTGGTACAAAATCTGGGGTTGTTGCACAAAACTACCTGAAAAAGTCCACTATCACTAGGATGGCCTTGTTGTGGGAGCGATTGGAGGGTCTCAGTCGCACTGTTTCCTTGTCATGGGAGAGAATGGGGTGTTAGGTGAGTGAAAGACAAGTTGCCTCAAGGATTAAGAACCTGGAAGGGTTAGTTGGCTCTTAGAGGTTTTGTTTCGTCGTTCCACTTCCTTAACTATAAATCGGGATTTGAATCACATCATAGTAGACTCTCGTCACATGTTTACCCCAGTGGACTTGTTAGCTTGGGTAAATGTGGGAGGAGGATGTTACAGGAGGCTAGTCAAATTGAGGAGGTGTTACAAGAAATTGTAGGATAATTAAGTAAGAGAAGAATACCTTTTACCGACAACTAAGATCAATTGAGATGAAGAAAAAAACAAGGTGGAGAATTTAATCTTAAAGAATCTAGAATTGATATTGAAGGTCACCAGCGGGAGACAACATATTCAATATGGACGAGAATATGGTTAATGCCTAAATGGCCCAAAATTAAAACTTTATTGTGGTTGGTCTTGCATAGGAAAGTTCTAAAATGGGAAAATTTGGTGAAGAGATGTTTTATTGGGGCCTCATGGTGTTATCTCTGCAAATGCAAGGAGGGGAATCTCAATCATTTATTAAAGACCTGTAGTTATACTTCTATCATCTGGGATTGGATGTGTTATATTTTTAGGCTGTTTGATAGAATCAAGGATAATATATAGTATATTTTTAAGAAATGGTAAGAGAACTACACTAAAAATGAAGTGGTAAATCTCACCTGGTGCTTGGTCTCGAGGTTTATCATCTGGTCTATATGGAAGGAATGGAACCAGTTAACTTTCTAGAACAAGAAGCTCCCTGCAAAACACTTGGTAGAATTAATCCAATGCCAATTGAAGGAAATGGTAATCAGTAGAGGATTCAAGGTTTCTGATGAGACGCCATTACCACAGGAGGAAAGAATCCTAAAATTGCTAGAGTTGGATAATCCTGGTGCGAAGGTAACTTGGTCTAGGGAACCTTGAATCCAACTGGGTTCAACAATATGGATTCCTCCCCTTGAGGGATTCTTTAAGATAAATTTTGATGGGCTTCAAAAGGAAACCTTGGGAATGCATGCGCTGGAGGAGTTATAAGAGACTGAACAGGGCAAATTTGCAGGGTATATTTTATCAACTTGGGACATGCTTCTAAAAATGCAGTTGAATTCCAAGCCCTAGAATAAGGGCTGGAAATTTTTGTGTGAGAGAGGATGGTCAATGTTATAGTGGAGGGGAACTCGGTGATTTCCATCCAAGTAGCAAGGAGGTCGCAATGTGGCTCACATGGAAGTAAGGTAACGAGAAACTGGTGTCTGGCACAATTAACCTAGCACATTTAAAAACACCTAGCTACTTTAGTTATAGTGGAATTTATCTTGGTCTAGAGGTCAGCGAACACGATGGTGGGCAGGCTAGCCAGTGAAGGGGTTTCTAGCTCATAGATGTATGTGGTCATGGCATGGTCGGAACTCCAGGAAGGACAACTAAGAGATGGTTGTCGGAATTTGGCGAAAAAGGACAACTCCACGACAAATGGAATGGAGTACAACATAGAGGTGGGCCAGGGCTTAGGAAGAGCCCCACCTGCTCACATTATTAATTGATATATTATGGAAGAGAAAGGAATAAAAAAATGAGGTATGAGATGGCACACGTGGAAAATTTGCATGGAAAAGTTGGTGGCTAAAGAATATGAAGTTATGAACACCTACATCAAGGCTTGTCATGTAGGGTGGTTCGTAAATGATAAGGAGGAGAAGGAGAGGTGGGTAGGTATGATAATTACAGAGGATGTGTACGAGGGGTGGTAAATGGTGATAATGAGCCTATCAAATTTTTTGATACAAGCTAATGAAAGGGAGTTATGGAGTAGGCTCACACCAGATGACAATCCTATCATAGGCAGATCACGAATTAGATTCGGGGCACCAAATATTTTGATGGTAAGTATCGAAAAGCATGCAGGACAGGGTGGTCTAGCCGTAAAGGTTTTAAATTCTTGGTTGGATGCCATTTCTTTTGAGTTATGCTTTTTAATTGAGCATTATTGGAGTAGTAGAGAACTGATAAGAGCCAATTTTGGGTTAGAAAGGGTTATTGATTTGAGGATGGGAAGAGTAAGATATTCGGTGGGAAGGACAAGGGGGAGACCCAGGGTAGAGGTACAAGGGGAGGGTTGTAGTAAACACACCCCCATGGAAACTGTTGTTAGGGTAGCATAAAAGGATTTTCACTCCACTGTCCCACCGAAAGGAAAAGAAGTGGTGGAGGTTTGGGAAATTGAACTCTTCTAGCAAAGGACTTCTATCCCAGACAGACAAATTGATGTGGAGGTAGTTAGGATCATTAACACTGCTAATCCAAAACTAGCGCAACTCTCTACCATAGAACCCTAGAAATTTATTGGCATGTGAATACCCTGACAGGAAAGTTGCAAGAGAAGGGCACTGAGGGAAGGGCCAAAGGCCAGGATGATACCTTAAGTCAGCTGCGGGCCATCAATGAATGACTTGGAGGGATTGAATTTGTTCTAAAGACGTTGGAAAACATTTAGAAGTTGAAGTATGGTCATATAAGCGACCTACACAACATGTTCAGTACTTATATGAAGTATATACATAACATTGACATTACTCTAGGGGAAGCGAAGGGGGAACCAACATGCCTCATGAAGTTTAAGGTAAGAGAAGTAGAAGGATTTGGCATCCCCACGATGGCGACTCCGATGGTGGCTTATGCAAAAGCTCTAACTTGCGAGGTTCCAACAGAATGAGGTTCCGGAAAGCGACAACTCAATTTGTCTAGTTTACTATGATAATATATTACTTAGATATAAGTTTTAGTATGCAGTCTAGTAGTTTTTTTTTTTATTAATTTTAGGTCTGAAAAATAGGGATACAATCTAGGCATGCCTAATAAGGATGTTAGCAGGAATAGTAATTCTTGTAAGTTGAACAAGAGTCATAATAACTTAATGGTTTTCTTGGACATAGGTTGTTTCAAGACAACCTACTTTTGTAGCTGGTCTAGTTTTCAATCTGGCAAACCAACTTCCATTTTCTATTGTGATTTTGTCAAAGTAATTTAAACATTTTCTGCTGACTTACAAAAAAATTATTTCCCTCATCCCTATTATTTACTTATCTCTCTCTTCCTGCGAGACCATTTTGTCAAAATCCAATGCCTAGGAGTGTTATAGACATATTTGGGCACTGCAACCCCAATCACATATGTCCATAAACCAAGGGCTTCTAAGCCCCTAAAAGTGTTGTTTCATACAAGGTCAACTGATTACATCATCTCCCAGAAGTTCTCCTTGAAAAACTACTCAGATTGGTCAAAACAGGACCATACAGACTGCTCAGTGCTAAGGGTGCGATGCATCTCACCTGCCACATGCAAAAAGTGTGATGCATACTGAAAATCCCTTCTATAGGGTGCGATGAGTGAGAGCAGACAAATGGCA
>APFE031712199.1:0-24974 GCA_000404065.3 Pinus taeda
GGACTATCTCCCCTTGGCCGATAAGGATTTTCAAATCAAAAACCTTACTTTTGATGACAACACCTTGAAATTCTACTGCAGGTACTGAGACAATTACCTAAAGCACTGATAAAATAGGTCTTTAGGAGTCCAACCTCCCCAAATCTTAGTTCTCCACTATCCATATCTTCCCAGACATTGTTCACTAATGCCATGCAAATTACAACCCCATTCTGAGAGTTGTAATGTCCCCTAACCAAGAAGTTCTTTTCACCATTACAGCCAAGTCCATAAACGAAATGTTGCAAATACAACCTGGCCAGAACCTAACTCCCCTTTCCATTGCAGAATTACTTGAGAAATCTACCAATTTGTCCAATTCTGAAATCAACCAAGTCTATTAGACTTTCATGGAGGAAAAATAGAGGCCCAAAGAACCCCCTCCTTATATGTCAAGCTTCTTTACAAATCTAGGCCAAGATATCATCACCATGATTGCTTGCATTTTTGGTTTTACTACTTGTGAGTAGGTAGATGAGTTGACTTAAGCCTTCATGACTATTTTTACCCCTGGTCAACCTCCTGCAGCTAAATTTGATTATGTCACATTCATTGCAGACAAGATACATGACCAATTCATGAGATTGGAGAATGAGAGAGTCTTTAAATATTCCATAGTCTTTTATCATCTTTTTCTGTACTACCAATCTGATAAATTCCCTTTCTCTATCAAAAAACTTGATACCAAAGGGAATCCCAGGTCTGTTGTCTTCTGGACTTCAATTTTCCACTATCCAGCTTCTTCTCCTTATTCTTATATAGATTTTATTCATCAATTTGTCCATCCTATAAATACCATGCTTATAGGAAATTCTCCCCCTAGAATCAGTGATGACATCAAAAGAAACCTTCAATTGTCAAAGCAGTATAGGATAGGTGACTGGTACTTATACCAGAATCATACTGAGATCAGAGTCTATGGGTGTGAACTGCCTCCCTATAAATTGCCCAAGTATGTCCCCATGAGGTTATTTGCCCTGGAGTACTATATACAAATAATGAACTCTAATCAAATCCACTTCATAAAAGAAGAAAAGAAAGCCCAGCTGAGGATCAAAGATCACCTAGGCCCATTTGTGTGCAACAACAAAAAAGCAGGGCAAGCGGCAGAGGAGATCCTAGAGAGGATGCATTTGAAAAAGAGTTTTATTTGGCCTTATGACCCTCATAGTTTCATCTATGATAGAAGGATAAAACACAAGTTGTCACCCTACATCCATCACAGAATTCCTGAAATAGAACAATATGCCAATTTAAATGAATGGAGGGAAGGGATATCAATAGAACAAGATAGTGATGAGGTTGAAGTTGAAAATGTGATGAAATATTTGGAGAAGAGACTTGACCTAGACTCCTCTTTACAGGTACCTGTAGAGTCTCCCCAAAGGCCAACACTGGAACCTAGCGCTCCCACAGCAGAGCCTTCACAGAGGCAAACTCAGGAACCAAGTTCCCATACATAAGAATAACAAGAAACAGTAGAACAGCCGGAGGAATCAGAGCAACCTAAGATCTTGGAAGAATTGGCTCCACCACAGCCACTACCAGCTCAAACAAACATGGGTGATCCTCCATTGCTACAGACTCCTCTAAATGAGGAAAGAAACTTGAAAATAGAAAGGGAAGTAGCTAGCCCTTCTCACAGACCCACAGATCAACCCTTTACTAAGAGGCAAAGGTTGAATCCTTATTAGGAGGAAGAATTCATTGGAGAGACTACAAAGAGCATAAGGAGGGAAGAAATAAACAACTTACAGACTTTCCCAACAGATGGGACACCATCTAGTTCACACAGGTAGGTACTAGAAAGGCAACCCAACACAGAAGTATCATCTTTCAGGTCTTCTTTAGAAAAAATCATAGATGTAAAGGGGAAATACAAGCAGATCAAAACAAAGAATGAGCAACTAAAGGCCCAAGCCTATGCTCAATACTTAAAAATGGCCCCCACAAACCAGACTATACTGATGTTAGCCTTTGACATCAAAGAGGGTAAAATGCAGATACGTTTCCTGAAGCCCATAGTGCAGCAGCCAAAATCCTTGGCCGATTATCTTAAAACTGATTTTGAATTTTTAGCTAAGACATCCACCCAATCGACCGGATTGAGCTTCATATGCAAACGGGTGAGATGGTCTACTCAACACTAACCAGCAAAACAATGATGGCTCATAGGTTGCAAAATTCATTGAGAAACACTATAGCTCAACTGCAACTGGAAAAAGGCTCATCACAAGCTAAAGATAATGGAATAAAATCATTGGAAGAATTAGTAATTGAGTTGGGTCATGACCCAAAAGATGTTAAGGCAGCAGAAAGCTTAATCAAGAAGAAAAATGAAGATATAGTTGCACTTAGAAAACAACTGAAATTGCCACCCCTCATACACCCTTAAACTGCTAAGGTTTTTGAGAAAAAGAATGATGAGGAACTTATTGACTTAGTCCTTAAGTTGAATGAGCAATTAAAGGAAACTGAGCAAGAATTAGAGAAAGTGTTGTAGTTAGGGCAAAGTGAATCAACCTCCCAGCCTCAAACTGTAGTGCTAATAGTTTCCACAATAGTCCCTTCCACTATGGCAACTATTTTAGCACCGAGCATTCCTTTGGCAATAGCCACACTAGTGGAAGAAATACGTACAACACGGGTAGGTACATCAGCACAGAGGAATTAATTAATTCAATGGAAGAAATGAAGCTCCAAGTGACAAAGCTACAGAAGGTAAAAGAAAAATTTACTACCTTGGAGCAAAAGTATGATCTTTCAAAGATCAATTATGTAGAGGAGAAAAGAAAAAAAAAAGGCATGGTTGAACAAATCAAGACATTAGAAAAGGACTTGACATTTGACAGGCCTTTAGCAGAGATCAGGAAAATATTATGGACCAATATCATTGATTCCTTCAATGATATTTGGTCATCCATTCAAATTATTTTTTAACAAATTGATTTGGTTAAGCTTGCTCTTGAGGCAATTCAGAAGACTAGAGAAGAACTGGGTGGAAAGCCTCAAGAGGCAGTCCAGTTAATAAATTTTCTAAACAGTAAAAGCAGGCAACAGTTGGAGCAACTGGACATTGAGGATAGGGCTACCACTATCCTTGAACTAAAGAAAGTTTTGACAAAAAGGAACTTAATGCAAGGCCTGGATCAAAGATGTCAAAGTATGCAGGAAGACATAGATGAGTTCATGAGAAAGTTTGATATCTTAAGGAGTAAAGGACTCCCAAGCACTTTAGTCATCAATGATCAGCTAATGGTTCAAATAGACTACATCAACAAACTACATCAGCAAGCTGAAATTCAAGCTTGCTCATCCTCAGCAAAGGCACTACCCACAGGAAAAGTGCTTTACGATGGTTTAGAGAACCTCTTCTTCATTGAACATGAAGTAAAGCACTTATTCACAGTCCAACCTAATTTTGTGAAATATAATGAGGCTGATGAAATTTACAAGAAGTTGATAAGGACGAAAATACCAAAGGAAGAATGGTGGACAAACATGACAGACATCCTTTAAAATTACTATGGTAACAGCAAGGTAAATAGAAATATTTACGACAGTAAAGTTTGGTAAAAAGGATGAAAGTTGGTGGACAGGTAAAGTGTATCAAAAACAGGTGAAAGAGTATCAATAGAGAAAAAGTAAATCAAAGTCCAACACAGATTTACTGAAGCAATAGCAAGAAACAAATCCGTAAAAAAGTCTCCAGATCCTTCAACAAAAAGGGGGACAACAACAATCAATTTACTATCTGTTTCTATATTTGAGACCATATGTCTCCATATTTTTGTAAAAGATATTTTGTACTCCTAGAATAAATCTCATATAGTTATGAGATATTTTTTTATGTAAATTTTTGTATAAATACTTCTCCATTCAAAGTATTTGGTGTGGATTCTATAACACTTTTGTAACTCTATACTATCAAGCGGAGAAAGCTTTGTACTCAAGTATGGATTTTTTGTTGAAAAAGAAATAAAAGTTGAGGACATTACATCAGATTCATGTGCAGTCTAATTGCAAATAAGTATTCTATCCTTGTGATTTATGTGTTTTCTACATGTTTCAATGTTTCATGCATCTTAAAACTAAATGGTAAAATAGTCAAATTATATCAGAATTATCTTTATTTCTCTCTGTTATCAATAGTCTACCATTTATATGTTTTTTTCTAAGCTATTTCCGTAATAGGATTCTTAATTGCCTTATGTTGGTTGACCTATATTCCTTTCTTCCTTCTAATCCTAACTTAAGGATTCTTAATTGCCCTCTTGTTTTGAACAGAAATATCATCCATTCAAGCCCTGAATTTGTTTTTACTCTGTTACCCTGCCTGTTGGACTCATACCTCAACAATTTGACTTAATCCAGTGAATTATCCCTGATTGACTCCATAGCCCAATGGCCTGAAGCCTAGTTTAACCATGTGTTTCAGAATTCCACCACTCTCAAACAAAATAACCCTGAACATTTATAACTAGCCTAAAATCTTTTCAATTATAGCTAAATCATAAAGAGAGAGCCCTCTCTGAGTATAGATTGGCTAGATTTTGTACTTAAAAGATTGGTTTGTGGTTACCTCGGAACCCTTTCCTTCTTCCCATAACTTCTAAGGAAAATCTGAGTGATAACATAGTGGCGACTCCATTGGGGAGTGAACAATTCCTCAATTGAAATAAACCTTTAAGAAACTCGAAAGTTTGATTTAAAGCATCTTAAAGGATTTTTAGAAGTTATTTTGAACATTCATATAAGAAAACATATAAAAATTTGAAATATGGCTTCAGAAAGGACTCATTACACTAGGGCTAACCCTGATCCAAATCCTCCCCCTGTGTTTGAAAATCCTAACCTGATTCCTAGAATCATTAGAAGGCAAGAAAGCTCAGTAAGTCCTAGACCTTTGTTCAGATCACATTCATGTCCTGTTAAACGGATTTCCCTAGAAGATCTTCCTTTTGATGAACACTTCGAATTATCTCTGTTTAGAACCTCATCTGACAGTGAATTATTAGATCTAGTCCAAGATCCAGAATTCCTTAGAGAACTTGAAATCCAAAGAGCCAATTTGTCAATTGATCAGTATTTGTATAACTCTTCTCAGTCATCCCTTACCACTAAAAGCATACCTGAATTTCCTGAAACCACCTCACTTTCCGCTAGTTCATCATTATTCCCTCCCTCTTCCGAGATCCATTCCACTCCCCTTTTCATCCCTTCACTTCCTCTCCAACCAATTACCACCCAACATCCCACCACCACTTCTAGTTCCTCCTCCACAACACAAACACCTCCCATTACCCCAACTCCCGTTCATACTACTACCCAACCTAGAATCATGGCTAATAGATATGCTCCCCTGGTGCTACCTGCTAACCTAGGTGTAATGCCTCAAGACTATCAGAGTAAGATTACCACATTTGATGGCACTAAAACCTACACCGCTCAACAACACGCTAAGAAGATCATCGATTACTTTGAAATATATGAGATAGACACTGCTAATGTTCAAATGAGAATTTTTGTTCCAAGTTTGTCTGGAGAAGTTAGAACCTTGTTTAGAGCCTTAACACCCAATAGTATGGATAGCTTAAGAACTCTCTACCAACAATTCTTGAATAGGTGGGAAAAAAGGAAAGACCCCCTTTAGGATTTATCTGAATACAAGAACCTTAGAAGGGGACCCCATGAAACTGTCCAGGACTATTGCACTAGATTTAATAGTGTTTATAGTGCCATTCCACTCGACCTTAGACCCCCTCCTAGTTTAGCCCTGATCAAATTTCCTGATGGATTTGATTCAGACATGGTTTTTCAGCTGAGAGAAAGAAATCCCCCCACTCTGGAAGAAATGAAAAGCGTAGCTGTAAGTGTTGAAGCCAACCTGCTCTCCAAAAGAGCTAAAGCTAGAAACTAGAGAAGAATACCTACAAAAGATGAAAGTTCACCCTTTGAACAAAATCTTGATGCTATTGTTAAAGGAATGGGCAAATAATTTGACCAAGTTGATACAATTGAAAGGAAATCTCCTTGGGATGGCCAAAATGCAAATTTAGGGAGAAATCCTAATTTTAGGAAAAATCAGAATCAAAACACTGGTAAGAATATTCCTGACTAGAATATCAGACCACCTTTCCAAGAAAACTATGCAGAAGCCTCTCAATCAGAAGACCCTGACCAAGACACTCAGATAAATTTAATGGGTCTAGAGGGGGAGGAAGATGTATCTCTAACTCAGGATGACCAAGAGTCTCATATACTCCAACAATTTCAGACTCAAATAGGAGAATCATTTGATTTCAGACAGGGGTATGACTATGCCATCTTTGAAGTACATAAGCAGTATAATCTGAGAAGTAGAAAAAGTATTGATAACCCTAAAACAAACCAGAAAACAGTTCCTAATCAACCTAAAAAGGGTAAAACTGATCCAGTGACAAAAACACTTCAGATCCTTTCAAGAACAAATCAAAATCCTTCCAGCCCCACCATAGAAGATGTGTCTGATAACTAGTCTAGTAATGAACAATCTTCCACTTCACTTCCCTCCAAGGAAACAATGGATGAACCTCAAAAGATCACATCAAAGAAATCAACAAAGGAAGTTCGAAATCCTAAAATAGAAGAAAACGTAGAAAACATTTCTACCAGAAACCCAAAGGTTCAAACCGACAAAACAACCTTGCCCTTTAATCTAGGAGCAGAGGTAGCCAAGCTTAAAATTTTGGTTCCTTTGATAGAACTGGCAAAACATGATGTTTACAGGTCTCAAATAAACAAATCACTAAATATCATTGAAATGCGGATTCTGTAAATCTCTTTGATGACCAGCCCGAGTTGATTTTTGGCCCTGAAGTAAATGGGAAACCACTAGAAGGAGGGATACCACCTTTCTATGTCAGTCTCAATATCCATGATAAGATTTTGCATAATGCCATGTTTGACTCTGGTGCTTCTCACAACCTCACACCGAAATCTATTACGAAGAAACTCAACCTGGACATCACTAGACCCTATAAGGATTTATTTTCCTTTGATTCCAGCCAAGTGAGATGTTTGGGTCTTATAAAGGATTTATGTGTTTCATTGGTTCAATACCCTGCTAAAACTATACTTGTGGACATAGTGGTAGCTGACATTCCACCCAAGTATGGCATGTTGTTGTCCAAATCTTGGGGTGCCAAATTTCAGGTGTCTTTGCAATTAGACATGTCCTATGCCACTATATCTGTTTTTGGACAACCCAAGAAATTATATAGAGAAACACTAATGAAATATGTAGTGAGTAGTCGGGAGAAGCCTCAAAACTTTCCCATTTACTCAGTACATTCTGATATGGATTCCTTTATTCTCTATAATGCTGAAATAAATCCAGAAATTGATAATCCTAAAGATTTAGTAGCAGAACCAAAAGAAATTGAAAAAGAAGAAAGGTCAATTGTTTAAATTCAAGAGATATCAGATAACAAAGAAAAATTAGATGATGAAGAAAATCCAAAAACCTTAGCTAAGAAAGACTACGCTACCCCAGATACAAATTATGAACATGAAATTTTATGGCATCTAGAATTTGATGGTTCGGTAAATAAACTAGGTGCAGGTGCAGGGATATGGATATATAACTTAGAGAATGATCATGCAGAAGGACATGCCTATAGGTTGAATTTTAAATGTACAAACAATATGGCAGAATATGAAGCACTCCTGCTAGGCCTCAAGTTAGTTAAAATATTAGGAGCCATAAGAGTATCAATCATGGGAGATTCCAAACTGATAGTTAAACAAATAAAAGGCATTTATATAACTAGAGATCCTAGATTGGGATATTACAGAGGGACCATCATAGAAATCCTTAACACTTTTTTAGAAACCCAGCTTGCAACTATTCCTAGAAAACATAATATGCAAGCTCATAGCCTGGCTATGTTTGCTAGCACCTGCAAATTGTCTTTCTAGCCCAATCACTAGTATACTGCTAAGATTAGGCATAGGCCAGCCATACCAGATAATCTTAAGAACTGGAAAGTCTTTGATAGTGATAAGTAGATTAATATTTTTCTAACTTTAAATGAGGAATTTTCTAACCTTAATATAGATGATAATACAGTTACTAGTTTTAATCAGACAAATGAGTTAGATATTAACAATCTGGAAGAGAATTCAATAAACATGCTTCACCCTACTAAATTCTCACAAGTAGAATCTAAGACCTGAAACAAATGGACCTAGATGATATAATTGAAGAAGAAACAGAGGTTATAAATCTGAAGGATAATCATTTACCCAAAGGATTGACTCCTTTGGAGGATTTGTTTGACTCTAATGACATTCCGAAGAAACCTAAAATGGAGCCTTTAAAAGCAGACGTTGAAGAGTATAAAATAGGAACACAGGATAATCCCAAATTGATAAAATTGTCAAAATCTTTACCTCCTTATCAGAAGCTACAGTATGTTGAACTTATGAGGGAATTCCAGGATGTCTTTGCCTGGGGTTACGAAGATTTGAAATCCTATGACACCTCTATCATTCAACACACTATCCCTTTGAAAGAAAATCAAAATCCCTTTAAGCAAAAACTCAGAAGAATTAACCATATGTTATTATCATCAATTGAGAAAGAAATCAAACACATGTATGAAGCAAGAACTATTGCCCCTATTAGATTTTCAGAATGGGTATCTAACCTAGTACCTACTAGGAAGAAAACAGGGGAAATAAGATTATGTGTTGACTTGAGAAATGTGAACAAGGTTTCGCTTAAAGATAACTATCCTTTACCCAAAATGGACCATATACTGCAAAGGGTAGTGGGTTATTCTAGAATTTCACTTTTAGATGGGTTTTCAGGTTATAACCAAATCTTAGTTCATCCTGATGACCAAGAGAAAACTGCATTCACTACACCATGGGGTACCTTCATGTACATTAAAATGCCCTTTGGACTAAAAAATGCAGGAGCAAATTTTCAAAGAGCAATGGACACTGCCTTTGCAAAAGAGATTCATGATTTTCTTGTTATATATCTTGATGATCTCACTGTTTTTTCCAAATCATATCAACAACACCTGGAGCATCTCAAGCAAGTTTTTCTAAAATGCAGAAAATATGGTATTTTCTTAAATCCAAAAAAAATCTTTATTCGGTTTAGAAGAAGGAAAGTTGTAGGTCACATCATTTCCAAAGATGGCATCTGAATTGACCCCTCCAGGATTGAAGCTATTTTTCAAATACCTCACCCAAGAAACATTAAAGAACTTCAGGCATTTTTAGGAAAGATAAAAATTTTAAGAAGATCTATCTCTAACATAGCTGAATTAATTAGATTATTGAATAACATGTTGAAAAAAGATTCGACCATTAAATGGACAATTGAGGCTAAACAATCATTTGAAGAAATTAAACTAGCCTTAACTCAAACACCAGCCCTCACAAGTCCAAAATTTGACAAAGACTTCATTATCTTTTCCTTTGCATCAAAACACACCATAGCTGCAGTTTTACTACAAAAGGATGATCAAGGATGTGAAAAATCAATAGCCTTTTTCAGTAAGGCTCTTAGACATGCCTCATTAAAATATAAAATAATGGAGAAACAATCTTTTGCTTTGGTAAAGGCTATTAAGGATTTCAGGGTCTATATTTTGTATTCTCATGTAATAGCTTATGTTCCTAACGTTGTAGTCAAAGACATCCTAACACAGGATGGAGTTGATGGAAAAAGGGGAAAATGGATAGTTACTATTTTAGAGTATGATATAGAGATAAAACCTACCAAGTTAATTAACGGTAAGGGGTTGGCCAAACTCATGGCATAAACAAATTTCCAAGCCCTAAACATCAATCTTATTGCAGAGCTGGATAACGAACAAGAGATGGTGACTCCATAGATCAGCCAGTCCTTTTTAGACTCATCTTGGTATGCTGATATAATATATGTTCTACAAAACCTGCAGGCTCCTCCAGGGTTATCCAAAACTAAGAGTAGGTTTTTGAAAATGAAAGCATCAAAATTTTGCATTATGGATAATACTTTATTTTGGAAAAATCGTGAAGGAATTTTGTTAAACTTTATTAAAAGAAGAATCTGAAAAAGTACTCCAAGAATTTCATGCAGGGGACTGTGGTGGACATCTCTATTGGAAGTCAACTGCTGAAAAAATTCTAAGAGCTAGATTTTATTAGCCAACCTTGTTTTCAGATGTTAAAAAATTTGTAACTTCCTGCCACAAATGCCAAATATTTGAAGGCAAAAGAAAATTGTTACCTTTGCCATTGAAACATATTTCTACCGAAAAACCTTTTCAACAATGGGGTCTTGACTTCATTGGGGAAATTCATCCACCCTCTTCTAGTCAACATAAATGGATACTCACTGCAACTGATTACTTTACTAAATGGATAGAAGCCATTCCGTCTAGACAGGCCACTACCACTGTGATAATAGGTTTTTTAGAGTCTAATATCATTTCTAGGTTTGGTTGTCCTGACAAAATTATCACAGATAATGTTGCAGCCTTCAAGTCAAAGAAAATGATTGATTTCTGTCACAAGTATCATATAACATTTGGTCATTCCACAGCCTACTACCCTCAAGGGAATGGACTTGCAGAATCTTCCAACAAAAGTCTAATTAATATTATCAAAAATCTATTGGAAGAAAATAAGAAAACTTGGAACAAAAAATTGACCAATTCTTTGTGGGCAGATAGGCTTACTACCAAGAAGTCCATTGGAACCAATCCCTATGAGCTAGTGTATGGAATGGAGGCATTTTTCCCCTCATCTTTAGGAGTCCCAGTCATGAAGTTACTTCAAGAAGCTCAAGTGGAACCAAATGATATACAGAGGAGAATTAACCAGACCACTCATTTACAACAAACCAGGGAGGAAGTGTACCAAAGATCCCAAATACTACAAGAAAAACTCAAGAATATTTTTGACAAAAGGACCAAAGCAGAAGACTTCTATCTAAGAGACAAAGTGCTAAAGTGGGATTCAAGAAGAGAGGACAAAAGGAAACATGGGAAGTTTGACTTCTTGTGGAAAGGGCCATACATTCTATATGCTTTCAGAGGAAATAATTCATATTTCCTTAAAGAATTGAATGGTGAAGAGATTGAAGGATGACCAGTTAATGGTCGAATGTTAAATCACTACATTGACCCCACTTACTAATTTTGCAAGTTCAATTGTACATACTGTATCCTTCATAATGTTCAGTGTTGATTGGATGGTAAAATTATGAAGTTGAAGCCCGAAGAGAAGGCCCTAAGCTTCAGAAGTATTATTGTCATACATACAAATAATGCAGCAGGGAAAAGGAAATTGCAGAGTAAAATCACAGTCTTTAAGAAGGCCATTGATCTACTGTTCTTGACTTTCCACCAGGGAAAGCCATCCCCAAGTGGAGCCACTGTTATGTTCCTATACCAATAGGTGTCATATATCATGATTGACTTTGTTTAACTCTGAAATATGTTCATACCTTTGCTTGTTGCAAATGTTTTCCATATTTGTAAAAATAAAAAAATATACATCAGCAAGCTGAAAGTCAAGCTAGTTCATCCTCAACAAAGGCACTACCCAGAGGAAAAGTGCTTTACGATGGTTTAGGGAACCTCTTCTTAATTGAAAATGAAGTAAAGCACTTATTCACAGTCCAGCCTAAGTTTGTGAAATATACCGAGGCTGATGAAATTTACAGGAAGTTGATAAGGACGAATATACCAAAGGAAAAATGGTGGACTAACATGACAGACATCCTTTAAAATTAATATGGTAACAACAAGGTAAATAGAAATATTTACCATAGTAAAGTTTGGTAAAAAGTAGGAAAGTTGGTGGACAGGTAAAGTGTATCAGAAACAGGTGAAAGAGTATCAATAGAGAAAAAGTAAATCAAAGTCCAGCATAGATTTACTGAAGCAACAACAAGAAACAAATCCGTATAAAAGCCTCCAGCTCCTTCAAAAAAAGGGGGGACAACAATAATCAGTTTACTATCTGTTTCTACATTTGAGACCATCTATCTCTATATTTTTGTAAAAGATATTTTGTACTCCTAGAATAAATCTCATATAGTTATGAGATATTTTTTATGTAATTTTTTGTAAAAATACTTTCCATTCGAAGTATTAGGTGTGGATTCAATAACATTTTGTAACTCCATACTATCAAGTGGAGAAAGCTTTGTACTCAAGTCTGGATTTTTTGCTGGAAAAGGAATAAAGGTTGAGGACATTACATCAGATTCATGTGCAATCTAATTGCAAATAAGTATTATATCCTTGTGATTTATGTGTTTTCTACATGTTTCAATGTTTCATGCATCTTAAAACTAAATGGTAAAATAGTCAAAGTATATCAGAATTAGCTTTATTGCTCTCTGCTATCAACAATCTACCATTTATATGTTTTCTTCTAAGCTATTTTGGTAAAGGAAATATTAATTGCTCCTCTATCCCTGTAGTTTTCTCTAATAAGTCCCTGGTATAGGATTCTTAATTGCCTTATGCTAGTTGAACTATCTTCCTTTCTTCTTTCTAATCCTAACTTGAGGATTCTTAATTGCCCTCTTGTTTTGAACAAAAATATCATCCATTCAAGCCCTGAATTTGTTTTTACTCTGTTACCCTACTTGTTGGACTCATATACCTCAACAATTTGACTTAATCCATTGAATTATCCCTGATTGACTCCATAGCCCAATGGCTTGAAGCCTAGTTTGTCCATTTGTTTCAGAATTCCACCACTCTCAAACAAAATAACCTTGAACATTTATAACTAGCCTAAAATCTTTTCAAATGTAGCTAAATCATCAAAAGAGAGCCCTCTCTGAGTATAGATTGGCTAGATTTTGTGGTTACCTCGGACCCCTTTCCTTCTTCCCATAACTTCTAAGGAAAATCTATGTGATAACACAATGACTGGGCATTTTTTTTTGCAAATTTCCCCTGTTTATCAAAGTGATCAGAACACAATAACTTTCTCATATGTACTTAGTTTTTGACGAAACGAATTGCGTTAAGATCATCTTTTTGAGACGAGCATGGTCATTCAGGTTTCTAGCCATTCTGAGTACTTTGATTTTTGAGCTAAATATTGAGCACCTGATCACACCCACCTTGGATAACTGGTTGGAAAGAGTATTCATTTCCCTATAAATGTGGTGATGAGTAATAATATAAAATTGAGACTTAATCGTCAAAACTTCATCTAGTAATGTCCCGAGTGTGTGCATGTGACATGTGGCACTAATATTGAACAAATCAATAATAATGCAAGAATATCCTTACACCTGTAGTTGACTACATCCCTATTTTAGCAAAAATAAGAGAAGTTACTTTAAGTTGTACAATTTAGATAAATTGTTCATGCCATTTCCCAATCTCGATTGAATTTTGAAAAAATGATTATTGTTCAGGTCCAAAACAACACCACCTCTGCATTATCCATTTTGTGCAAAGTCATCGAAGTGTGTCTGGGCATATGATTGATCAATGTTCTCAAGTTGTATATTGCAAGTGCTATGTCGAATCTCTTCCTCTGGTAAAAGTTCATAAATAGCCAAGGCCTATGCGCCAATGATATCAGGGAATATGTCACCCTCAATCAAAATATTTCGGTTCTTATCAATCCATGTTCCCAAACAGATCAGTAGAGTGAGATTTTTGAGCTTGTCTGATGAGGCCTTGTTCCACCAACTTTTATAGGCCACATTAAAAGTATCACCTCCCCATCTATTACTGATATTTAGAGCATGGTATATGAAATTCCAAATAGAAGCAGTGTATGAACATGTGATGAATAAATGATCAACGGATTCCTTGGCACAACGACAAAGTGCACACCAAAAGGGACCGTGGAAGGAGCATTTCAATAAATTGTCGCCTCTGGGAACCTTGTTTTCTAAGAGGCACTAGATGAAGAGTTTGGATTTTCCCAGTCTCTTTAGATTCCAAGAGTTCTTCCACCACCACTTGTGTTGTTCTGGCTCTTTGTTTGCTTAGATGAAAATATATCCCTCCTTCGGGGTATAGAATCCCTTTTTTGAGTGTGTCTAGAGGAGTTCGTCCTAACTATCTTGCAACCTAATATGAGAGGATGTAAGGGCACCAATGTATTATCTCGAAACACAGAACCACTATATAGGGATATTTAGATCCAAGGCTGATTTCCATCTTTGTCCCCATATAAGTATGTTCTCTTGATCAATAATTTGGTCAATAGTGTGCCATCCATGCACAACTAGATATTCCACCAACTCTGGAGGTAAAATGTGTTGACCATTTTTGCCAGAACATGGATATAAAATAATACTTATGTGAGTTTTTGAACCTATATTCCATGAAATTATTGAGCTAATGATGTAAAAAGTGTACATAATAGCTTTCCAAATTGTGGGGATGTTAGTTCGACTCTTGTTCTGAGACCTAATCCATTGTATAACAGATAGAGGATAAATATATTTTTGAGTCACCTCCTGAGTCCATAAACCATTGCTAGATAGAAGACGCCAGCCACACTTTGCAGCAAGAGCCTGATAGAAACAAAAAAGAATTTTTGATGCCCCATCCTCCCCATTTCTTAGGTAAAGAGATCATATCTAGTTTTACCCAAGCAAAATTTCTCCCTTCCTTGGAGCCCCACCATAAGAAACCATGGCAACATTTTTGAATCCTACTAAGGATGCCTTTGGGAATCCATGATAAAGACATCCATAATACAGGGATAGCTTCTAATATAGATTTGATGAGAACAAGACGATCAGCCTGTGATAACCATTTATGGTTCCAAGAATTGATCCTTTTTTAAATTCTAGCAATAAGCCAATACCAATCATCTTTCCTATAATCATTGGGATTTAAGTGAAATCCCAAATATTTTAGACCATCTTTGAAATTAATGTGCTAAAAAGAAAAATGTGAGAGCACATAAGTGATCTACGCTTGTGAACAACCTGTAGTAGATAGTGTAGATTTCATATCATTAGCTTCCATGTCAATGGCCTTACAAAATAAGTGAAGGATACTTTTGAAAGCATCAATATCATGACGAGATCCATTCAGAAAAACAAGAACATCGTCAACGAAAAGAAGATGAGTCACAAAAGTGTTAATAGACACCAGGGAACCATTAATATGGCCCCTCCTTTTGGCATCCTCCACCATTATGTTGAGTCCCTCCATGATCAAGAGAAAGAGAAGAGGGGAAAGGGGATAGCCCTGTCGCGAACCTTGTTCGACATGGAAGAATTCAGATGGAGCTCCATTAATCAAAAAATAAAATGTGGTAATAGTGATACAACACATGATCCAAATGTTAAAGTTTATATTAAGCCCCAAACTCATGAGAAGCATACGGATATACAACCAATTTTCTTTATCGAAGGCTTTTGATAAATCAATATTTAGAACCATGCCTTTCCATTTCTTTATTTTCAGACTGTAAAGTCCCTCTTATGCAACACCAATTGCTTCATGTATTTGTCTATTATCCAAAAATGCAAACTGCTCAAAAAAATATAGTGAAAGAAAATAAAACGAACCCTCTCATAGATTCTTTTAAATTTAACCATTTCATTATTTACTCATCTTCTTTTTTATATTATACTATAATATTTTAAATTTCATATTAATATTTATAGAAATTTAGAATTCTAGACTTTTAATCCAAAACCACCCTTAAATCTCTTTATATATAATATTATAAAAGAGAGTGAAGCCAACATCTTTTCTAAATTTTGTTTTTTTTTAATTGAATAAATTTTGAAAAGGTTTTCGTTTTTAAACTTTGAAATAATGTTACATGTTATATTGTTTAATTTTTTAAATGAAATTATATGTAAAAATTGCTATAATAATTTTAAATACAAATTAGAATTAATAGTTTTAAGTAATATATTAATCTTCTTAACTTATATATGATATTTAATTTTTAAAATTAATTTGATTTATAATTAAAATTAAGATATATATAATATATATATGAATGTATATTTGTTATTTAAAAATATGGAATATTTTCAACGTAATAATTTTACTATGTTTTTGGGAAAGAATTTAATTATTTTATCTTAAAGTGTTTTTTATGCATATTTTCTGTGTCGAAGATTTATCTATAAGTTTGAGAATTATCTATATAATCACACTTCTTTATGGATAAGTTTGAGAATTTTTTATATAATCACACTTCGTGTCTTTTAGCTCACATGTCTCTCAACTCATTTAATGGGATATGGTTGTTGCTCTCTATGGTTTGGATTGCCATCGTCTCAAGTCATACTCTACTACATCTTGCCAAGTCATACTCTGCTACATCTTCCAAATTTCGAGTTCCCCTTCTAGTATGGTTGGTAATTCAGATGCTCAAGAAAACATTGAGGTTGCAGCTGTGATTGATAGGTTGTTGCATGCCTCTTAGGCCCTGCTGGTAGAATATTATAGATGCTCCTTTCAACTCTTCTTGAAGGCAACATTGCTCTCTCACCACGCTGAAATGGAGGACTCTCTAGACGTTGTGAAGGAGGAAATTCATCTTCTCTCTTAATGAATGGTTGCATTGGAGGTCTCTACGGCAATTGCAGTTGGAGCATCGCTTGGTGGTAATTGACCTAAACTGGATCTTATCTTCAACTTGTCCTGACGATGAACCACACTAGTTGGTTCGAAACACGTCGACAAATGATCAATTATGTAATTTCGCCAAAAAGTTTCTAAACAAATGTTATGGATCACAGAAGTCTAAATTCCTTAATAATAAATCTATTTTATTGAATAAAATAATATTTCTTTCACTTTTAAATAAATTTTAAAAAAAATTATAAATATTTTTATAATGATATTCTCTCTCACTATACATTATATATTATTATAATAAAATTCAAAATTCAACGCTATCTTTTTAAACAAAATTGTATGCATTTTGATAATGAATTTGCACCACTTATCTCATCTTTATTGATTTTTAAATTTAAATACAAATAAACCAATACTTCATATATATATCACTACAAATTTTTCTTAAATTAACTTTTTTAAGTTTTTATAAATTAATTTTGAGTTCCAAAATTTTAAAATTTAAAAACAATAATAATTAGTAATTATAAAAATTAAAGTGCACTTCTTTAATGTTGTAATTTGTAATTTTTTTTTTTAAATTTATAATAGTATTTTTTCTTTGGAAATAATTTTATATTGAATACATATTATGTATTTTAGTTCTATTTGTTTATAATTCTGATGATGATAATGGTGGTTAACGTCCACTGAGACCAAACATTGGTCTATCAGACCTAAAGAAACAAATTATTTATTTTGATTTCATATTTTATTCCTATGCTCAAAAAGCTTGGAGAGAAGCATCCCGAGCTCACTATAATTTTGACATTGTAAAAGACTAGGAAGGTCAGTAGTGTAATAAGGATTGTGAAACTGAGATCTAATGTGGTTGTACACGGGGCGCTCTAAGAGGAAGTGGTTTTCATCCTCGATGTTCCTATTCTCACATATATGGCAAATCCTTTCCATGCATGGTGTTTTAGGAACTGCCCGACGACCTATTTGACTATGGAGCTCATGAGAATTCGTTCTAATCTTTGCTCTATTAATTTTCTTCTTTGAGCTAGTTAAAATAGAGAGATACTTTTGATCTTCTAGGGTGGGGTTGATGACCTTCTTATAATAACTTAATTCTCTTTTAGCAGCTAAATCTTTCTCACACCACATTTTTACTTTGAACTTAGAAGTAACAATATCTTTAATGTTATTAGAATTTTGCAATGCATCATTCTCGTTGAGCTCCCAATAGTTTAGCCAGACCCTTGTGTCTTTATGCCACCCCCGATTGAGCCTTAGGTGGTTTTGGCTGAAATTTAAAGCTAGCTTAGGAAGTCTATGATCGTCTATGTTATTGAGTTTGTGCTTGTACAACAGAAACCTAATCATAGCTAGGCTCTCAATAGGGGAAAGACTTGCTTCTATAAGGAGAATAAGATAAGGTGTTTTACTTTTAATTTTCAGGTTATAAGTTATAAAACGCTTCTGAATTTGCTCAATCTTTCTCCATGATTCTCTGGAGATGTTGCAACCCCAAACCTCACAGCCATATAATATAACAAGAGTGGCTAAAGTTTCAAAGAGGAACTTCTTTGTATCCCACATTATGAGGTTTGTTCTTTTACAATTATTTTCAAGACCAAAATAAGCTTTCCACCCCCTATTATTCTTTCTCAATGCTATGGTTCCAGTTGAGCTTGTGATGAATATCAATTCCTAGGTACTTGTAAGAATACACTTCCTCCAAGTTATTATTTTCATACATAAAATTAGTGTAAGTGTCCTTCTTGGATTTGATAATCATAACTTTTGTTTTGTCAGTGTTAACAGTCATACCCATGGTAGAGCAGAAATCCTTAAGAAGCCTGAGTTTCTTATCAAGATCAGATGAGCACCTTGCAAAAAGAACAATGTCATCAACATAGAGAAGAAGGATGACGACTATCCCAGCTTAGATCGTGCCATCACATCCTGCTTCCTCTAAATAGCCTTCGAGATTATCGATGTAAATGCGAAATAGGGTAGGGGAGAGGGGGCAACCTTGTTTAAATCCAATGTTACACTTAATATCTTTCGAGCACCCCTCATTGCTCTTTAGCTTGGCAATTACATTCTCGTATAACCTTATAGTGGCAGCTCTCAACTCGAGACGAACCTTTAGCTCTTCTAATCTATTCCAAAGGTTGTATCTAGGAACTGTATCAAAAGCCTTTCTAAAGTCCACAAAGCAACAAAATAAATTGGATTTATCATTACGATATTCCTTCGTAATGATCCTAAGCATAATGAGGTGATCTGTTGTTGAGTGATGCCTTATGAAACCTGCTTGGCCTTTAGCCCGCTTACCTTCACTTTCAAGTCATATGTTTAGCTTCTTTTCCAAAATACTACCATATAACTTGGCTAAGAGAGGGCTGATCATAATTTTCCAATAATTAGAGGGGTTATTTGTATCCCCACTTTTAAAAATAGGGATAATGAGGCTCTTAGTCCAAGGTTTAGGGAAACCTTACTTGACTACTTGATTGAAAAGCCTGTGGATGTGGGGGATGAGGACAGGACCTCCAATTTCTAAGATTTCCGCCTAGTAACCTTCAATTTCCTTAGCTTTCCCATTAGCGAGGCGATTAACCCCAAATTTAATGTCTTCTAAAGAGAAAAATTCTTTCGTTGTGATCAGGGTTTCCAAATTATCCATGACATTTGGAGATTCATAAAGCATTTTAAGATAGGAATTCCAATCGTGAAGAGCAATTTTATTATTATCTTTAGTCTTCCGAGTCAAAATCTGCCTCCAAAATTTCTTAGGAGCTACCTTAGAGAGGTGTAAGAGATTCTCCTGTCTTTGACAAATGTACTGCCTCTTCTTCATTTTAGTTAGGGCTTTGTATATTTTTATCTTGTCCATTTTAAGAGATTCATCAACAGCTTCCTTAATTGCTCTCCTCGCACTTTTACAATCTTTGTCATACCATGGATAGGTTTTGTTATTTCTTTTATTCTTTGAAACTTCAATTGAGAACTTGTTAATAGAATATGAGAGGGTTGTAGTAAAATATGATAGAGGTCTTCTATGTTGTCTATACTAGATAAAGGAAGCAAAATAGTTTTTAATTCATTTATAAAGAGATCATTTTTATTTCTATCAAATATTAAGTTCTTTTGGCTGTAAGTATTATTTTTTGTGGGAACTCTATGCATGACAAAATTGAGAGTTATAAGTAAAGGCCTATGATCAGAGTCAAGTTCGTGGTCGTTTAAGATGTAAAAATTTATTATTTCGTTGTATAATGGGAGATAAAAAATAACGTAGTCTACCACGCTGATACCAAGTCCATGGATGCAGATCATCTTGCTAGAATTGGGCCACTTCTTTAGACCGTTGCAAATTATGAGATCTAAGCACTACAGAGCTTGACTAGCTCCAACCCAAACAAATTTTCCCTGAGGTCTTCAGAGCTCCTTTTGTACCTACTAGCCAAAGTAGGGTCTTTGTCTAACCAAAGAGGATTAGGGTTGGAATGATTGCTTAGAATAATAACTTGGTTGTTTGAAGTTCGAGCATTAAAGTCACCTATTAAAAGGATATTATCATCATTAATTAGGTTAGAAATATCATTGTCTAAACCATTGTAAGGGTTAGTTTTATCTAGATTCTTCTTCTTATAGAGTGTTAGAATTGATGGAGGGAAAATAACATATTGCTATGTAGGACTTTTTATTATTAATGTCACTGATCTCTATCTAAATATATTGGTTGTGAGGGTCACTTTTATAAATCCTAGCATGGGGGGAGATGTTCTTCTTAATGTAACAAGCTATTCCCCCAATGCCTCTATAGGAGGATCGCTTATTCCAGGTAAACCATAGCGTAAAGCCATCTATGTTAGGGATCTTAGATTCTTCGTGCTCCCAAGTTTCAACAAGCAAAATAATATCAACATCATTTGAAATCCAACTTAGCTTGGGGCCTTTGTTCCATGGGAAGCCCCAACAATTCCAAGATAGGATCCAGAGCATGTTTAATTTCTATTGATTACTATCTTTTTGGTTTCTATCTTGAATAAAGGCTTTTCTATTTATGATCACTGCCCATTTTCCTTCCTTTCTAGCTTCTTTTACCTTTTGAACCTCCCTTCTTAATTTTGCTTGCTCTTCTAGAATGAAATATTCATTTATGAATATTCCCGTTCCTTTTAGACTTGAGGTTTTACTAAGTATGTCGTACTTATGATCAATGGAGCTCACCTTTATGCGGATTAGTCTTCCTTTATTCTCGGTTAATTTCCCCAACCTTGTTGCTTCTGTGAGACACACTGTTTCAATTTGTAATCTATTATATAATTCTGTTTCGGCTAAGGCTAAAGTATCCTCATCTACTTCCTCTTTTAAACCGAATATTATAAGGTTCAAGGTCCTTTTGTTACCTTCGTGGTCTAATTCTATTAATTTTTTCATTTCATCTTTAATTGGTTTGATATCTAACTTATCTACCGTATTATTTAGGGTGAAGCAGTTATTAACTTTTTCTTCTAGTTCTTTAATCATGTCTTTCATTTTAAGACTCTCTAAAGTATCAACATCTCCTTGCTGGGATGGTTGGTTAGTATCTTGGTTTTTTTTCTATAACCTACAATCTAGTCTCCATTGCCTCCATTTTATTCTCCAGAAGTTCTATTTTATTTTCTATTTGTTTTTGGATCGTGTCTTCAAGAGATGCAAATTTATTTTCCAGCATGGCTTCTAACCCTTTTTGTAGCTTGGCTTCTCTTTCTTCTCTACGTTTCTCTAAAGACTCTATATACTCATAAAGGCCTTGTAGAGTAACTGTGCTAGGTCTGCCCTTGGTAATATTTGGTAACTATGGTGAAATATTCATACTTGAAATTATATGAGCAAATATGTATTAGAAAAAGAAAAAGATAAGGAATGTGTGCACCTAATATCAGCAAACCTGACTGTAGATCGCTCGTGCCCACCGCAGCCCGCAGACCGGAGATGCGAGCCTTAGAACCAGGTTTAAATGCCGAAGAATATATGCGAGCCTCTGCCTTGGTCATATAGCGAGCATCAGAACTGATCACCGAAGATGCGAGCCTTATGGTCTTATATCATAGAGGAAGTGTATATATAAAGTACATGTTTAACTCTTTCACCGAGCCTCAGAACTCTTTCACCGAAGAATATATGCAAAGAATGCGAGGAAGTGTATATATAAAGTACGTGTTTAACTCTTTCACCGAGCCTCAAAACTCTTTCACCGAAGAATATATGCGAAGAATGCGAGGAAGTGTATATATAAAGTACATGTTTAACTCTTTCACCGAGCCTCAGAACTCTTTCACCGAAGAATATATGCGAAGAATGCGAGGAAGTGTATATATAAAGTATGTGTTTAACTCTTTCACCGAGCCTTAGAACTCTTTCACCAAAGAATATATGCGAAGAATGCGAGGAAGTGTATATATAAAGTATGTGTTTAACTCTTTCACCGAGCCTCAGAACTCTTTCACCGAAGAATATATGCGAAGAATGCGAGGAAGTGTATATATAAAGTATGCGTTTAACTCTTTCACCGAGCTTCAAAACTCTTTCACGAAGAATATATGCTAATAATGCGAGGAAGTGTATATATAAAGTACGTGTTTAACTCTTTCACCAAGCCTCAAAACTCTTTCACCGAAGAATATATGTGAAGAATGCGAGGAGGTGTATATATAAAGTACATGTAACTCTTTCATCGAAGAATATATGCGAAGAATGCGAGGAAGTGTATATATAAAATACGTGTTTAACTCTTTCACTGAGCCTCAAAACTCTTTCAACAAAGAATATATGCGAAGAATGTGAGGAAGTGTATATATAAAGTATGTGTTTAACTCTTTCACCGAGCCTTAGAACTCTTTCGCCGAAGAATATATGCGAAGAATGTGAGGAAGTGATGTATAAAGTACGTGTTTAATTTTTTCACTGAGCCTCAGAACTCTTTCACCGAAGAATATATGCGAAGAATGCGAGGAGGTGTATATATAAAGTACCTGTAACTCTTTCACCGAGCCTCAGAACTCTTTCACCAAAGAATATATACAAAGAATGTGAGAAAGTGTATATATAAAATACGTGTTTAACTCTTTCACCAAAAAATATATAAAATACGTGTTTAACTCTTTCACCAAAAAATATATATAGATGGAAAAAAATTCTAAACCTAATTTTTAAAGTTTTATTAGATTATTTTGAGTTTAAAATTTCAAAATACAATAATATTTTAAGTCTAATATATATGGCAAAATTTTCTAAACTTGATTTTTAAGGTTTTATTAGATTATGGTGAGTTTGCAACTTATTTAAAATTTCAAAACACAATAATATTTTAGAAATTATAAAACGAAATACATAACTTCTTTTCCATTTATATCAATAATTTTATATATAGTTATATTATTATGATAACAATGATATTATAGATTAGACTATTAAAAATAAAATGAAAAATTATTTTAATTAAAAATATTTTAAGCTATGGTTTTTTATATGTAAATCATTTTTTATAAATATTAATTTAAATAAATTATTTTTAGATACATTTATATTATATTATTTTATAAATTAATCAAACAAATTAATAATTAAGATTAATTTTTAATTTTTAAAATATCAAATTTGTCATAAATTTGAATTAAAATGAATGTAAATTTTATTTGTATTTACATATATTTTTTAAATTTTAATAATAAAGAATTGTTACACAATTTTTTTTAATATATTATCGTTCAAAGTATGAAAAAAATATATATGTCTTCTTTAGTAGTTGAAACCCGTTTGAATCCTAATTAGAAACTCGTGTAAACTTGTCATTTGGTTATGCTATCTTTCAGTTGTGCCTACTAGTATATTGTTCATTTATTGCGATGTGCTTAATATCAAATGCTTGCATGTAATTAGTTTTCCCTATTTAACTACGTTGTTATATTTTTCCTATCTGTGATCACAAATAAACAATGTCATTTTCAAATTTCTTTATAGCTTCTTCTTCATTTTCTTTGTCCCAAAGCTAGGTACTCGTGTTTGGCTAAGTGGTGAACAAGAATAGAAAATAAAGGAGACTAAACCCTATATGTTAAATTTCATAATGTTCTACAATGATAGCTAGTAATTGATTATTCAACATATTTCATGCATTTTCCAATGTAAGTTAATCTTGCAATTGACTCTTTGCCATATTTTCCCATCGGACCACATGGCGATGAAAAATGGTTTTTGCACTGAATGAGTCAAATTTGCAAGAAATCAAACACAAGCTATCTAGATTCAATTTATGTAGACTGCAACATTTCTCCTACTATTTAGGGGACTATCTATTTGATTATTTTGATGTTTATCTTCACTTTCGTTATACCTAAATTGAAATCCAAGAAGGAATTTTTAATCACTTTTGTCATTGCTTGAGTTGTCGACATGATGTCGTTGTGTAATCATTCATACCGAACTGACTTCTGAGTATCTTAAAGGCGTGCACCATGTTAATGATGTCCATACATACTTACATGAATTGTATACACCTTCTTTTCCATGTGCTTCTTCTACAATTAGCTTATGGGGAGATGCTTTTTGCATCAAATGGTTCTCTAATTGGTTATCGGTTCCAGTCACTTCCTCTAAAGTATGATATTCTATAAATGTAAACCATTGCTTGGGTCCTTTTGCAAAATATGCATCAATTATATTTTTTGACTGATCTTGTTTGCAACTCCATAGGCTAGTAAACTTCCAGTTTACTATGACAAAGATCTGTATTTCTTATCAGATATCAAATGTAAGGGTTAGAATAAATATCTATATCCATTTTTTTTTTAAATCACTATGTTCCTACTTATTTACACCTAACAATATTTAATATATTATTTTTTAAATGATATATCCAATTTTATTTTATTTATCGTTCATAACTTTTTATCTGTTTTATTCATTTTTATTTAAATAAATTTTAAAATATAAAAAATGGTTATAATAATTTTATATATTTAAAATATAAAATTTATGTATAATATTTCTTTTACTTAAAATTGTTTTTGTTTGGCCAAGAGTTCATCTTGTTTTGACGTAAGGAAAAGAGCTAACAACCCAAGACTTAGAGTCATCCGGTAAGAGTGGTAATGGCCGAAGACTTAGAGTCATGTGGTAAGAGTGGAAGCCTACCTCTTACGGACCACCAGCGGAGTAGTTCTAGATATTATGGTTATCCTTGAATAATAGTGATGAGTCAACCTAAATTAGCCAGTAATAATTGTCCCCCTACTAATTTTACAACTAAATTATGATAAATGTTCCCAAATGTATCTATATATATATAATTGATGATTAACTTTTATT
>APFE031712203.1:0-54440 GCA_000404065.3 Pinus taeda
TGAGATCAACTGGAACTATATTCGACACACACTAGCTGCTTTTGGGTTCAACAAAGAGATCATCACTTGGATCATGGCCCTGGTTTCTGGTGCCTTCTTCTCAATCCTGCTTAATGGATCTCCCACCTTGATCATCAATCCCTCGAGAGGCATCAAACAAGGTGATCCTCTTTCTCCTCTCTTTATTATTTTGGCGGAGGGGTTAGGTAGATCTATTTCGGCAGCCTCGGCCAACAATCTCATCTCAGGTCTCCAGCTTTATCCTCATCTCCCCCCCTCAACCCACCATCAATTCGTGGATGATACCCTCCTCATGGGATGCCCCTTGGTTAAGGAAGCCCCTTGCTTTCATAAGAATCCTAAACGACTTCTCCCGCTACCTCTAGTCTGGATGTGAATAAGGCTAAATCAAAAATCTTATTCCTCAACACCCCTATATCTATTCAAACTCATATTGCTCAAATCCCGGGTTTCAAGAAAAGTCTCTTTCCTTCTAAATATTTGGGTGTTCCCCTAACTCATAAACTTCTTGCATGTTCGAATTGGGAACCTATTATCTCCAATCTCTAGAAGAAAATTTCTAATTGGACTTTCAGGGCACTCAATATGGATGGAAGATTAATCCTTGTCTGTTCTGTCCTTCAAGCCATGCCCCTTTACCTTTTCTCAGCTATTGCAGCTCCATGGTCTATCTCAAGCCACATCAGAACCATTCAAAGGGACTTTCTTTCGAGAGGTAAAGCCATCAATGGCAAGTGGGCTCTAGTCGCCTGGGACAAAGTGTGCTCTCCCAAGCATGATGGTGGTCTTGGCCTTAGAGACCCTAATATCCTTGATCGAGCCATTGGTGCTAAGACTTGGTGGCGATGGCTTACAAATCCTACCACAAATTGGGCCATGCTATGGAAGGCCAAATATGCCCCCATGACTCCTTGGGCCTCTCTCTTACGGCTCTCAAGCAATCTTAAAGGGTCTCCAATGTGGAATAAGGCCTGGGAAAATAGATCGTTGATTCAAAAGCATAGTTTCTATTAGATTGGAAATGGTTAGCATGCTTTATTCTAGGAGGATGCGTGGGAGTAATGCCCTAGCCTGGACAAAGAGATGTACAGGCCTGTTAAAGAATACCTAGACGAGAAAAATAGAAGAAAAGCAGAAGATTATTGGAAAAATACTGAAACTTCTGATTGGAGGGACTGGAATAACCTCACAGACTATCTTCCAATCCATCTCCATTAGCCTATAAACTCCCTTAATAAGGAGCTCATAAATAGGCAGATTCAAAGGATGGACAGTCCGGACATTCTGAGATGGGGCTCCAAATCAGAAGGAACTTTCAACATCAAAGAAGCTTACAACCTTTTGAAAAATCCGACCTCTACTCAAGCGGACAACAAATGGAAAAAACTCTGGAGTAGGAAGCACTGGTCAAAGATCAGTCTCTTTCTTTGGTTGATCACGCACAGGAAAATTCTAACTTAAGACAATCTTCAAAAGAAAGGTTTCAATGGCCCCTCTATTTGTAGTTTTTGCCTCTCTGACTCTGAAACGACTAACCACCTCCTCAGCACCTACCCTTTTGCTTCCAACATTTGGTCCTGGTTCCTGTTAGTCTTTGAGACCTCTGGCCGCTCCCTTGATTCCATTCACAACACCCTCGAAAATTGGCGCCCAACCTTCTCTAGCCAACCTCTTATCAATCGGGCTTGGAATCTTCTTTCGGGTATTATTTTTTGGGCTCTTTGTTAGGAGTGCAATTCTCGAACTTTCAAGAATGTAGCCTCCAAGGAGGAGTAGATCATTCACAACATCAAGACAACGATGTGATACTTTGCTTCCATTGCTAAGCTTCTAGACTCCACCCACCATCCAACCATAGCTAAATGCAGAATCCTTAATCTTCTTGATCTTCCCATCACCGGTAATGCTTCTTCTTCCCAGTCTATTTTTATCAATCCCTCATATTTGACTATTTGGCATCCTCTTGAACAACCTTTCCTCAAATTGAATTATGATGGGGCGCCCAAAAACAACCCTGGCTTACCAGGCTTTGGAGGTGCTTTTCAAAATTCTATGGCATCCATACTGTGGATTTACTATGGTAATTTAGGCCATACCACCAACAATGTAGCTAAGCTCCAAGCACTGGCCAGGGGTCTTGTCATTGCCAAGAAAAACAACTACTAGCCCCTTCTGGTCGAGGGAGACTCTAATGTTGCTACCCAAGTTTGCTGAAAACTGCAACAGGGCCAAAGCGTGGCTAAAGTCTCTGCTGGATGGCATCTCAGTTGTATTCTTCAATGAATTAACGACAACATAAAAGAAGCAAAAGGGGTTTTGTTTCAAGTGGTCAGATGAAAGGCTAACAGGATGGATAACTACCTAGCCAACCAGGGGGTAACAAACCAGGTTGTCTCTTGTCTTAGGAGTGGAATTCTTTCAAATCACTCGAAATCAAGAAGGTGTGTACCATAATCAATATCAATGACCTGCACAAGGTAGGTGTCATATAGCAGTCGCGCAATTAGTCTATCCATTATGACAGAGTACTCATTTGAAGATTTATCACGTTCTCTGAGCACATGTCAATCCTAGATCAGATCTCCTTGGCCCGTTCCCCTACCTTGCAATTATTCTCCACCTGATCTCATTAAGTTGATTGGCATGTGTCTTTGCTTACTGCCTATTGCTAGCCCACGCTCGCATGTATCCATAAATACCCCCCACCCGACTCCTTTTCCTCATTTTATTGCTGAGTTTCACTGCCGTCTAACCTCCCTCTTCCCGGCCCTGTTCTCCTACAGAACCTCTTGGCGCAGGTTTTGCGGCCTTCCCATTCAGGGACTTGGTCTATGAATTGGCCCCATTCCCTTTGAGCTTAAGCACCCTGTCATCCTTCCCCCCTCCTATTCGTCACAGTCGAAATGCCCTATGGGAGAACCCCTCCCGTCACCCTTTTACTAGGGCGGAGATTCATGCCAGAATTGCTGCTCGTCACTTCACGGATATCACCTCAGAGCTAATGGTACACCTGAATGACCGATGAATATTGATGACTTCTTCAATGATGATGATATTGATGACTTCTTCAATGATGATGATGATACGCCGGCTCCTCCGGGTTTGTAATTTTCTATTTCTATCTTGTTTTGGCCTGCTCATTAGGGTTGTTGTTGAGTCGAGCCTGAGTGCTCATAGTTGGAAGTCTGCCCTTGCTATAGGTCTCCCCACCCAGCTTCTCTTTCGTTGTTTCCATTTTCCCTGGGTGTGGGATTGATCACACGTTTTACTAGTCTTTGGAAGTCTTTGGACAGCTGGCTCGATGGCCTTTTTGTAGCTATATTTTTCCGTTTTTAATGTGAATAGTAACTCCCAATTTACAAAAAAAAAAAAAAAACAGAACTTCCATAAACAACTTCAAACCCTATTCCATGGAACCAAAAAAAAATCTTTTTTTTAACAAACCCTACTCTACTTTTCTGTTCCCTTCTAATAAATTTCGATACTCCAAATTTAAAAAAAAAAAAATTATTGTTTCTTCTGTAAAAACAATAAATTACCCATTTTTTTTCAAAACAACAATTCAGCTTCAGAGGATTTTTGTTTCTTTCTTCCATGACACGAGGCTCTCTGCTGACTTTGAACAATGACTCCTTCCTTTCTTGGAAACAAAAAAAATGACTCTTTTCTCGGTGACAACAGCAGTCCCTCTTCATGTTTAGAATGAGTGGCTCTTTCCACCGGCCTCAACCCCTTGACTGCTTGAACACGACTCCTTCCTCTTCTGTAGCAAAACAACAAAAAAATGGGGCTCCAACACATAGTGCCTCCTTTTGTGACAGCGAGCAATCAGCAACCCTCTTGCGTTGGAGACCCTTTCTCTTGCTTCTCTCGAACATGCAGGTTTCTCTCCCACCTGTGCAACTTATCGAGTGAGTACGGCTTCAACGTGTAGGGTTTTAATAAAAATAGTGGTTTCCAGCGACAACTCCTTGTTTGACTCGCGGCTTTAAGCAAAATGAAAGCTTCTGTGCGGGCACATTCAAATGAATGATGCCTCCTTCAATGAGACTTACTCAACTACTTCAATGACCCAATTACTCTGATACCACTGGTTGGTCACAACACTTCATCAAGTAAGAAGGAAAGAAGGAAATGTAATGAAGGTGAATGGAAATTGAAACACATACAAGTAAACAAAAAAATCTTTATGTGGTAAAACCTGGACATTGTGTCAAGGAAACCTCCACGAGGTAAGGGATTGCAAATATTTATTAATCAAGAATGATTCTCCATGATACAACCTCTCAGCGATTCACTAATTTCATATGGGCCTCTCCACCGTTACATAACTGCTATTTGTTATGAATCTAGTTACAAAACTAAGTGAGTAATTAATAAAGATTTTACCCAAAATTACATTATTTGTTGTCACATTTTAACAACCTTTGTGGACAAATTGTTTGATAATGTTAAACCCCTGTAGGTTGTACTAACATAAGGCCTTGCAATTTCAAGGATATAATGAGTTTCAGAATTTAAATATATTTTTATTTATTTATTTAATTTTTAATTTAAGACTATAAATTTTGGGAAAATAGTTGTGGATAAGAACAATCTATTCTTTACAAGTGGTCCAACAGTTAAGTGGGGATATTTGGTCCCCACGGGTTTCATGGTCCAACTCCTAGTAGTACTATATATGCTTGAGAGTTGCACCAAGCACGATTTCTTTAGTTGAAAAAAAAAAATCACAAAATTTTTAGCAAGATTTTATCATTCAAATACTAAAAGGTTGGACTAATGAAAACATATGCATTATATTTTACATGAAAAATAACATACCAGATTTTTGAAAACTCAAAATTCACATTGACATAATTTCTATAAATAAAAGTTAAATATTCAAAAAACCAACTCATTTTCCTATATTTCAACTTTTTACATCATTTGCAAATTCATTGTGTAAGTACCTCTAATCATCCCTCCAAGGTAATTTATTATTTTTTTTCCAAGTTTGCACTACTATTAATGCGTCATGAGAGAGCATAATCTACTTACATCCACCCTCTAGTTTAGGTAGAATGTGCTCCAACTAGGTGTGTCTCTACTAATTTAGGAAATTTTAGAAGCACATCATTGGTTAACGCAACAAAGGAGGTGAATAAACTCCTAGAACCTATTAAATCATCATGGCCCTTATCAAGGGTTAGTATTGTTGTTGATAGAAGGATGGATCCAACATGTACCATCCATTCACCAATTTCATGGCTCTATCTAAGAATGGATTAGATGCCCTTGGAAAATACAAGGATGCACATTTTACAAGTTATTTTTTGAGTAAAGTCATTGAAGAAGTAAGTGTTGTTTATTGTGTGAGAATTATCATAGATAATTACCCTATTTGAAAGGTTGTCAACATGATTGTGGAAACTAAATATCTATAAATGTTATGGACACAATATGTTGTTTATTCTTTGAATTTTGCACTTAAATGTATATGTCTTGACGTGGCAAGGATTGGAAACTATGATGATGTACACCATAACTACAATTATATATAAAACCATTATAATGTCACAGTCAAAGAATTACACAGATAAATCATTGTTAAAGATTATGGATCTTAGAGTGCTCCTCATTCATCATTGTTAAAAATTTGAGGAAAGTCAAGACCACACAATTGGATGCATGGTTATTTCAAGTATTGGTCTTTTTAAAGAAAGAAAGATCAAATGCTTCAAATAAATTTAAGGACACAATATTGGGTGATGGTTTTAAGATATGGATGAGGAGTAAAACTTCACAGTTGATTCCATGAGGACTACCATTTTAGAGAATGGGTGTCATATGTATGGAAATACAACAAAAAACTTGTTCAATGATATATAGATATTCATGTTAGTGGGTGGAAGAAGAATTGTATACATTTCATGTTAGTTGGCAGTAGCATAGAAAATAGAAGTAAAAATTTTATGCAATTTATTTATTTGTCAGTGTTTATGTGAGAAAAAAATTGAAATTTAAACTTTGTAGAATTGAGCTACAACTAGGAAGGACAATAGTTTGAGGAATCCCATAAATATCTGAAAATCACTCATAATGTGTGATTTATCTCTAGTATGTACCTGCCAACTGCAAAAACCAATAGTGGTATGTGTTTTGTTGTGGTACAAAGGCACACTGCTCCCATGGTGCCACCAATAGGTAAATGAAGGAAAAATGAAAGTAAATATTGAAAGATATGCATTAAAAGCATTAGAAACATTTTATTACATAAAAACATTCTATTATATATTTACATTACTTAAGTTCATGACATAATACAAAAAAATAAAACATGAAGAGACAAAAATTGCACATATCTTCATCCGGTGCATCCACATCATGGCTTTTAATGTGACAAATGCATTTCACATTTGGTGTTTCTGTTCAAATTATTCTACAAACTAGTAATTAGTTATAGTAAGATGAATTCAACAACCTTGCACGTCATAAAACAAATTTAATACCAGAGAGGTAGAAATCCTGACTACAGTTTACTTGGATTAAGGTCCATAAATTATGCTTATGGTTTATTTTTGTTTGACAAAATGAAAATGATCTATTTTATAAGGTGTTTATATGTTTAAGTTCCTAGAAAAAAATCAACAAATTAGCAAGATATTAGTTTCAAGTTGTCAAAATTTAATTCTCAAAGGTAAGTCCATGTATATTAGGCATTCAAATCCTCACAATGATTTGGGATGTACACATTGGATGATTATATTTTTTTTTGTTCATAACATGATGTATGGCACTCAAAATTACCTAAAAAAAATATAACAAGGTCACTTAAAAGGAATGAATAGCAAAAATCCATCCACCTACTTTTGTGTTGATAAATAGAGGAAAAGTTGTACCTATATATGCATACGTGGATTAGCCATCAAAGCTTCAACACCCTCAACCAACTACATCTACCAATAGGAAAAAGTGGAAGAAATATGTATCTCTTTCAAATTTTTAGGTCCAACTCTCGTAATACAACAAAAAACACAAATGCAAGGCGTATAGAACATGTTAAAAAAATGAAATTGAGCACATAATTTCAACTCTAACATGTGAATTAATTGACACTAATTGGACAATAAAGGGAGAGAGCGTCCAATGCTTAGGAAAACAAGATTTGGACATGGTGGTTTTAGGAAATTGTCCCAAGACAGTGGTTATCATGCTAATAACTCACCCTACAATGAGATTACTAGACTTTGGGAGGTCGAAATTGGCTGCTTAAAATTATGGCATTCAAAATTACCCCCAAAATATGTAACAAGGTCACTTGAAAGAAGGCAATGAACTCATCATTGAGAGCCATAGTTGACCAATTAGACTCAAAGTGTACCTTTCTAAATGAAGTAAATCCCATGTCCAGAAAATTATCATTGAACAATGTCAAATTAATTATATCTTATAAAATTGATAGCAATTGTTTTTCAAAATCCCAATGGGTCAGTAATTTGTTTAGGATACAATAATTTTAATCATACAAATGCAAATGGAAAAACTAATGCCTTACTTTTAGATACTAAGACCATTGAGATTCACTATGTTTGCCAAATTATAGTATCACACACTAATCAATCACTATTCTTTCTTATCCCTTAACGTACTCACAACACAACTATACAATCACAATTCTTTCTTATCCCTTAACGTACTCACAACACAACTATGACAATTAAATATACACTGAAAATTATACCTTCAAGTACTCACAACTCTCACAATTCTGTCTTCAAGTACTCACAACTCTTCCTTTTCTGGAGGATAATTTCCATGTATGCCCATTGCCTAAGGAAAAATACCAACTTCTAATTTCATATTAATATGCCATATTCTTTTAACAACCAGTAGTACATGGCCTAGTTTTTTCTTTTAACTGTTTTGTTTGTTTATTTTATTTTTCATTATAACCTTCAGCTCTAAGAATTTCAATGTGTACTTATAAATGGTGATGGTTTAAAACCATCGTATTTTTATGAACGGTAGGTTGAGTTTAATACAATTGTTAAATAAGTAATTAAAAAGGGGTTTTGTGTTGCTGGTTAAATTATTGGGTAATCACAAGTTTTCAATATGTTTTCAAACGTGTAAAGATGTATTTTACCTGCCAGGAATAGTTTCAGTAAAATCGAAGACTAAAAGAAGTCTGGAGTAAGGATTGTTCAACGTTGGAGTAAAGATTGTTTTTCCTTCCTGGCTTTTGACTTTTTGCTACCAGACGTCTGAAAACATCTCAAAATTAATAATTTTGAAAATTTAATTATTCAACAAAATTCTATCAATTTGAAAATGAATTCACAATACTAACACTAACATATTCAGTCATGAAGTATATGTAAATATCAACAGAACTCAAATCCTAGGCTATTTCAGATATCGTCGCAAGTAAGAGAGTGTCAATAACCACGCTGGTCAGATTACATTTGAGGTTTTCTCAATTTCGAGGATGTGTGCTTAATATAGACCAAAAGAGGCATGCCATACGAAGAACCATCAATTCTAGACATAAACCAATCTGACAAAATGAAGTAGGAGACCGAGGTGGAACGTTTTCTGCAAAGTGGGAAGAGAGTAAATCCTAATACTAGTCTTTCCACGCTACAACAACTGCAATTCACTCCAGTCAGGATTATCACAAGGATTTAGGTCAAGGCCAGATACATCAAACTCAATTTCCAAATGTTTCTTCTCTACCAGTGATTCCTTTTCAATTTCCAAGTACACTAGATGACCCCCTCCAAGGATTTAGGTCAAGGCAAGATACATCAAACTTAATTTCCAAATGTTTCTTCTCTACTAGTGATTCCTTTTTAATTTCCAGGTACACTAGATGACCCCCTCCAATGTTTATTAAAACTTGAGTAGCATTAGTTGTTCCTAGAATTATGGAACATTGTGCATGAGACGTTGGTTATTGAAACAATAACATTTTAGAAAATGCACTTACTAACCTTGCAAAACCGGATGTTATCTGAACAAGTTGGTCATTTATAGCATTATGACAAAATAATGTGCGAACCTTTGTGGAAAATCATTGTATTTCTGTCTCTTGTAGCTCATTCTCCGAGTCCATTGAAAGTATGTGTGAAGATTCCAATGTTGAAGCCTTGCATGTCAGTGAATGCTCCAACTAAGTGTCTGCATGTGCCAGTAATGAAGATCCTAGGTGTGTAGTACCTCCAACGGCCCCCTGAACACCACTATGGGGAAAAATAGAAAATGAACCCTAGCAACTAAGGCCAAAGGTCACCCAAAATACAGTGCAATTTGTATTAAAATTGAGGAAAGAAGGAAAACCTTGTGGGAACCCCCACAACCCTGTCGCCCCCCACCTCCCCCCTCAAAATACAATGTAATCAAAAGAAAAGAGGAAGAAAATACAGTTGCTAAGAAACTGTGTCCTTCACTCCAAGATGATCATGCATAGAGTGAAATTTATGCTTAGTGAATGACTTGGTGAAGATGTCTGCAGTTTATTCTGCTTAAGGACATAACTGCAAATCAATGACCTGATCATGCACTAAGTCTCTGATGTAGTGCATATGGATCTCTATGTGCTTTTCCCACCACCACTGTACTGGATCCCTGCAAAATTTGAGAGTGCTCTGGTTGTCACACCAGATGACAATCCGCTGGTGGAACTGGATGCCCAACTCGGTGAGGAAGTGTTGTAGCCATAGAGCCTGAATGGTGATGTTGACTACTCCTCTATACTCAGCCTCAACTGAAGAGAGAGCAATAGCAGCCTGCTTCTTGCTCGACCAATAGATAGGACCAGACCCTAGACTGAGTGAATATCCAGAGGTGGAATTGTGATCAATGTTGTCACCCACCCAATCAGAATCTGTGAAGCCAAGGAGATTCAATGCAATGCCTACTCCATAGTGAATCTCGAAGGTGATGGTGCCCTACACATATTGGAGGATGCACTTGGCAACTTTCCAGTGTAGCTCATGCAGCTCCTGCTGTATGTGGAAACTGCCCCTATTGCATATGAGATATCTGGTTTGGAGTGGGTTAGGTACAGTAAGCTCCCCACTAGCTGTCGATAGAGAGTACTGTCAAATAATGGAGTGTCACCTCCATCCTCAAGGCGAACCCCAGACAGAAAAGGAATCGGTGTTGGCTTGCAGTCAGTCATATGAAATCTCTCAGGGAGATCCCATGCATACTTAGCCTGAGAGAGTTTGATGCCCGTGGCATCCTCGCTGATCTCAAGACCAAGAAAGAAGTGTAATGGACTCATGTTTGTCATCAAAAACCTATCATGCAAATTCCTCTTGATTGTAGCAATGGCTGGAGCCGAGCTATCGGTGATCAAGAGATCATCCACATACAAAACTAAGATAATAAGAGAGTCATGTGTCCTGAGCATGTAACCATTTCAATTAGACCTACATCTTTTGAAGTTTTGTGATAAGAGAAAATAATCCATCTTCACATACGAAGCTCTCGGGGCCTGCTTAATGTTGTAGAGAGACTTCTTCAGTCTGCAGACCAAAGATGAATTCTAAATGAAATCATGTGGTTGCTCCATGTAGATCTCCTCAGATAGGTCTCCATGAAGAAAGGCATTCTTCACATCCATTTGATGTACTTCCCACCCCTAACAGCTACAATGGCAAGTGCAAAGCATATGGAATCCATCTTTGCTACTGGGGAAAAGGTCTCATCTTAATCAATGCCATGCACTTTCTAGAAGCCTTTGGCTACTAGCCTGGCTTTTCATCTAGTGATTTTCCCATCTACAACACTCTTGGTCCTGTAGACCCATTTGCATCAGACAAGTTTCCTTCCTGAAGGAAGGGGGACTAGATCCTAGGTCTAGTTCTCAAGGAGGGAGTTGTACTCCTCCTCCATGGAAGACTCCCAAGAGGGATGCCCAGCAGCCTTAGCATAAGACTGTAGATGAGAAGACTAAACCAAACGACAATGTCAGGATAGTGTTGGTTCAATGGCAATGAGGGAAAGATGAGGTTCAATAAACTCTGAGCTAGTCCTCCGCAGATCAGAATTATCCCCCACAAGACCATTTCTAGCAGCTGGGTGGTCTTGTGCATATATCTCACTTAAGCTCCTTGTTCTCTGATTTATGATAGGGGATGTTGATTCATTGATGGAAGCCCGATCTAGGCTTGGATGTGGATCATCATATGCATGCTCTGGATTTGTATCTGAAGACTTTGTCTCTACATATGAATGCTCTACCTTGGCATTTGCATGATTTGTATACATCTGAGTGTATTGAGTCATTAGCTCGGTCATGAGGTAGACAAAAGTTGTTTGCATGTGGCAATTGAGGTGCATGTGAGAGACTTTCCTCAAATTGGACACTTCACTCAATGATGAGCTTGTCTGTAGAGGAAATCAAGAGTCAGTATCCCTTCACACGATCAGGGTATCTAGCAAAGATGCACTCAATGCTCTGTGGATCAAGAGCTTTCCTCTTTTAAGAGGGGATCCTAGGAAATGCTCGCGAGTCGAAAACAAGGAAGTGGGTGACCTCCGGTTTAGTGTTGCTCCAAGCCTCAATGGGGGTCTAATCCTTGATAGATCTATGAGGAGATCTGCTCTAGATGTAGTTAGCACAATTAAGTGCTTCAGCCCATAGCTTATGAGGTAGCGACTTAGCATGCAACGTGCAGGAAACCATCTCTTTGAGAGATTAGTTCTTTCTCTCAGCCACTCCGTTCTGTTGCGGAGTGTATGGAACTGTGTGCTACAACTTTATGCCAGACTCAAGGCAAAGGTTTTGAAGTGCTGTGTTAACATATTCCCCCCATTTTCTGTATGGAGGGCTTTGATATTTCTCTCTGACTATGTCTCAACTAGTGCTTTGAAATCTTCAAAGTACCCAAAAACATCAGATTAGGCCCTGAGAAGATACACCTAAGTATACTATGAGAAATCATCAATAAATGTAAGCACATACCTTGCTTTGTTGATGGAAGGATGAGGAAAAGGCCCCATGAGATCACTATGGATCATATCTAGAGGAGAGGAAGCTTTGTGAGTCTTGTCAGTGTCAAAATTTTCTCTAAGATTTTTGCAAAGAACACACCCTTCACAAACTCCTTTGCAGAACTTATATTTGGCAAGCCTTCCACCATTCCATGCTTGCTTAGCTGCTGCATATACCTATAATTTAAGTGACCAAACCTCTCGTGCCAAAGCCTACTACTATCATGAGCATGTGTAACCAATAAGGACGATTCAGATGCAATAAATTCAGAAAATGTATATATTCTAGCTCCATTGTTTACCTCACTGGTTGCAATTTTGGAGCTTCTATGTAGGTCATATATGTTCACTACATCTGGAGTGAATTCCACTCTCTTTCTAGTGCTAGAATGAGTGATCTGATAAACTAAAAGCAGGTTTACCAAAAGTTTTGGAATATCAAGCACATCTTCAAAGCTTCCGTGTAAAAGTTCCAGTCTAACTTTTTCGGTGACCTCAATAGGTGAGTCATCTTCCATGAGGATGGAAGGTCCTTTGCATGCATCCAAAGCAGAATAGAATTATTTTACAATAGCCATATGATGTGATGCACTAGGATCTATAATCCATGCATCAGGGGAAGAGTTAATTGCAACTAAAGCATGAAAATTGTTACCTTTCCATTGTGGCAGATCCTCTGTTTTCTTCTTGGCACCCTGAGGGATGTGGTCCCCAAGGTTGTGCTTCTGAAGGACTTCTATCATTTGGTCATTTTATTTTTCATGCAAGAGGATTCTGGATGGAATCATCGGTGACAGTAGATGAATTTGTCTCCTTTCTTCCCTTTCTCATTTCTGGAGCTAGAGGAGTCATTGAAGGGCTTGGTGTACCCTTCCTTCTTTGGATGGGAATGCACTTTTCCCTTGTCTTTTTTCTGTTGATTTTTCTGATTCGAATCAGATCTGTGATTTTTATTGTGGCTGCCATCATGCACAGCAAGTGCATGCACTTTTGGAGGTTTGATTTTCCCCATGCCAATGAGTTGATCTTGCTCAAAAGTGAGGGACTCCATGTACTCTTTGAGAGAAGGCATAGTGTAGGATTTACCTATTGCGAGTCTTATTGAATGAAATGTAGACACAAAGATGGAGTATTACGGGCCGAGTTTTGACATAATAGAGAGAACTTGGTGACTCTCCTCCTTGGATTTTTCAATTCCACAACCCTTGAGTTGCAGCAATAGATCATTATATCTGGTGACGAAGTCTTGAATTTTGTCATAGTTCCATGGATCCAATGAGAGTAGCTCCACTTGGAGCAGATATCCTTTCATCTCATCTTGTTTCTTGTAGAGTTCTTCAACATTTTTCCAAATCAAATTGGGAGTACTACAGGCAGATAGATGAAACTGCAACTATGGGAAGATGCACTACAATCTCGTATGTCTTCATATGGAGTTCATCTATATCATTAGGAAAAGACATTCCTAGTTGTTGGTACAACATGACAATTGTGGGTTTCAAATAACCACATAAGAACTCAATATCCAAAACAATAATATTCTCAAACGAGACATTGAAAGAGTCCCTAGGTTGTCCATTTTCATCCAATAGTATAACTTTGAACAGGTCCTCATAGGCGTGGAATCCTATGGCCCTACAATGTGGATCAATGATACCAACTATCTTCCCATTCTCTATGGGACGCCAAATTGGATCTGTCACAACTCCTTTCGCTCTCGTGATAAACTGACCAGCTTCAGCATCCCGCTGAAGAACATAGAACTTATATTTTTCTGTTGAAATGAAAAGAGAATCTTGTTGCCGCCCATTAGGTCTGAAAAGCTTAAGCGCTGCAATTCGCCCATAGATTGGGACATCTAGAATTTGTTGTAAATGCTTTTGGTCGCACAGAGAATCAATCTGAATTTGTGTAGATTTTGCTATGATGAGGTTAATTTCGTGAGGACCCATAAAGTTGCCAACATGGGAATGGCTCACAGTGGTGGGCTTGTGAGCAGTAACAACATAGTTCCACGTACTCATCTTCTTTCTTTTCTTGCCCACTTTTTACTTTGACGCAAATCGAACCCAAATTAAAAGATCACTCCTAACTTCGAAGAAAAATGACCTTTCAATATATATATATGACTGTAACCCGTATTTTGAAAGTCTTGTTCTATTCTAATACTAAAAAGTACACAAAAATGGAAACCATTCTAACCAGAACCATACCGAGGAAAACATATACATTTTTGTATACATACTAGTGGTCAATTTTATAGCTGTGTCTAGTGGTTGTTCCTTCGGTACCATATTTAGTTATATTTCTAATTTTTTTTATATACTTACTAGTTAGTTATAGCGGTTATACCTTAGGTACCATAATTAGTTATATATATAATATTTTTTTATTTGCGAACTAGTTAGTTATATATATAATATTTTTATTTTAGTTTAGTTTAGTTTAGTACTTTCATTGTTGGGAGTTGGGAGTTGGGAGTGTTAAAGTAGTGGGTATTCAAGATATATTGATTCTATATGATAAGGTTTAAAATAGTAATATAGTCATAAATTATTAACATATTTAATAAAAATACAAGCGCATATATATTAAAATTCTTTTGGATGTGAATCTCTAATTTTTTATGGCATGACATATACTCTTTAACCATTAAAACCATTTAAATAAACAAATTCAATCATTTAAAATAAGTGAAAAAATACATATTATATTTATTTAATAATTTTTTATTAAAACAAAAATTATATTTAACTATTAAAATGGATAAAGTTTAACATTTGTGAGATTAAAAGTAACAATTTCAACTAATTTTAAATTTAATAAAACATGTTTAATTATTGAATATTTGTTATTCATAATTAAATGTTTAAATGCTTAGATAATTATTACATTAATAATATTATATTATTAATTTATTTTATTATCACTTTTATTATATTAAAAAGAAAAGTTTTCTTTTTCCTCACAATTTATTGAAGGTTGTATCAAATTTGGAAAAACAACTTATCACTCACCACCAGTGGGTGACTGACTCCTATAGAAGAAATGTCTCCTAGATTTGTCTTCAACCAACCAACAACCCCTTGCAACCACTAGATAGCTTTATGTGCCACTTGAGCCAACCATTACACGCCCTCCCCCATCTATTATGGTCATATGTTTGAAGGTGGGCTTTCCAACTCCGAAGATATAACTTTTCATTATATAATTGGGTGTTTATGATTGCTTTTCTTGGGCACATTTGGACATGGATTAGTTGGAGGATTTCGCAAAACGAATGGGCTTGGATTGTACTCTTGTTGCCTAGCCTCAACTTGGTGGTTAGTCTTGCACCCTAGTTCCATGGGATCTCTTTTACGAGCTACTAGCTTTAGGAGTGGCACTACATGGGAAACCATGATTTTGGTTGTGAAGTTCTGCTTCTCAACACCATGTATCTCACTCCCTTTCTCTCATTAAGGAACCCATGATTGTTCCAACCCCTATCTCTCTTTTATTCCCTCTCTGTCTCTCTCACTCTCTTGCTCCTTTTGTCTATGTGCAATATTTGCCTCTATCTCCCTCCCCCTATACTTCTCTATATCTTGCCCTCACTTCATCACTATCTCTCTCCCTCTATAATTATATATTTCTCCCTACCTCTCTCTCTCTCCTCTCTCTCTTCTCACTCCCTTTTTCCCTCTCCTCTACTTATCCTCTCCTTCTCTCCCCCCTCTCTCTTATTCCCTCTCTATCTCTCTCCCTCTCTCTCTATCCTTTTGCGTCTACTCCATATCTATCTTTGTCTCCTTCCCTCTATACTTCTCTATCTCTCCCCCCCTCCATATCTATATGTTTCTCTCTCTCTCTCTCTCTCTCTCTCTCTCTCTCATCCCCACTATATCCCCACTTATCTCTTTCTATTCCCCCCCCTCCAACTTTGTCTCTATCTCCCTACTCTCCTTCTATATATCACTATCCGCCGCCCCCCTCCTCTCACACACACACACACACACACACACACATATTCATATATATCTCTACACTATTCCCTCTCTATCCCCTAACCATATCTATCTCTCCTCCACCCCCCACCCTCTCTGTTTTCCCAACATATCTATCTTTATCTCCCCCCCTCTTTATTCTCATAGTATTCCCCTTCCTCTCTCTCCTGCCTCCCCGCCTCCTTCCCTATGTCTCTTTTTATCCCTCCACACTCTTTCTCTCTATTTCCATTTACATCTCTCTCTCTCTCTCTCTCTCTCTCTCTCTCTCTCTCTTCTTCCATATTTGTCTCTATCTCCCTCCCTCTTTCATTCTCTATCTCTCACCCACCCCTCTATTTTTCCTCTTTACCCCTCACCTCATATCTCTCCATCTCTCTCTTTTTCCCTCTCTTTCTCCCCTACATATTTGTCTCTATCCAACTCCATCTCTCTCCCTCTCCATCACTCCCTCGTTATCTCTATACCTCTCTCCTCCATCACTCACTTAATTTTTTTCTCTCTCTCTCTCTCACTCTTCCCCCCTCTCTCCCCCTCTCTCTTTTCCCTCCAACTTTTCTCTATCTCCCTCACTCTCTCCTTCTCCATCTCCCACATTCCTCTCTCTTTATCTCTTTCACATTCTTTCTCCTCCCCCCTTCCCTTATTTACGTCCATCCCTCACTCCCTCAACCCCTAATTCTCTCTCTCTCTTTCTCTCCCTCTCCCTGCATCATCTCTCTATCTCTCACTCGTCATCTCTCTTCCCCCTCCACTCTCTCCCTTTCTCTCTTTTTCTTTCTCTTCCTTCCCACCCACCTCCACACACACTCACTCACACCCTACTATTCTTCCCTTCCTCTCCCTTTCTCCCTCTCTCAATCCCTCCTTCAAACAAAACACCATCCAATATTTTCTCTCTATTCCTCCCTATTCTACCACAAATATCTCTCTCCCTCTACCTTCCCCACCCTCATTCCTTATCTATCTGACTCTCACTCACTCTCTCCCCTCACCCCCGCCACCCACTCCCACCCCTTTGACCCCTCTATTCCTCCCTTTCTCACCCTCCCCATACCCACAACCCCACCTCAACCATTTCCCATGTGTTAAAGTCACTAGTTGTAGGAAGGCGTGTATATTCCTTGCACTAGAAACATGCACACAATTTTGGCACTAGGAACACACACACTTTTCTGACGCTAGACATGAGCATGTGATTTTAGTGCTAGGAATGTGCATGTGATTTTTGAAATAAAAATTTTCCTTCTCAAAATATTGCAGGCATGATACCTTGATTTCTTTGGATACGGGATATGGATCATGATCATGGTGGTATGGGCTACAAACACATGAAAACACCAACTTTTGGGAAAACATACAGACACACATACGTATATATATATTTGATGGTATATTTTTCTATAAGCTAGATAAATCCATTATCCCTAAGAAAACGTACACATATATTGTTGACTATTTTGATTCTAAATATATAATTTTTAAAGTAAATTAACGGTGTTAACCATTTTTAATACATTTTTTGTTGACATATATCACTATGTTAAAATACATCCCTCCTATATAATTTATTCTATGACTTTTTGAGGCCTTAACATTTGGAAAAAAATATATATGGTACACTAGAGGACATTAAGACCTACAATCTAAAAAAATGATTATTTGATAATTGCATCGAGAGGCGTTCTCCAGTGCAGTAGGGAAGAGATGTTATAAGGTTATGTTATGTAAACATTTAGACTTAGTCAAATTAAATAAGAATACAAATAAATAAAATACAATTAAAAATAAATTAATAATTATAATTATCAATTAAAACATTTTGACTACATAAAACTAAAACTAAAATGAATAAATAACTATAATTATCAATTATTAATAATCAAACCAACCTAGATCCATCTTAACTCCGAATCTACCAAGCACCAAGAGGAATCAAATCTTTTGAGGTGCAAACCTCTTTTAGAGTGAAAAGAGATTTGGTCCCTCTTGACGCTTGGTAGATCTGGAGTTAAGATGGATCTAGGCCGGTGTTAAAATACTTTAGGTTGTACTAGCATAAGACCTTGCAAATTCAAGGATATAGTGAGTTTCATAATTAAAAAGATTAAAATTATAAATTTTGGAAAAATAATATTCTCTACAGTTCCACAAATTTTTCTAGCAAGATTCTATTATTTAAATACATACTAATGGAAGCATACGCATTATATTTTGCATGAAAAATAACATACCAATGTTATGAAAACTCAAAATTAACACTGAAACAATTTATATAAATAAAAGTTATATATTTAGAAAGCCAAATCATTTTCCTATATTTCACCTTTTTACACCATCTTTGAATTCATTGTGTAAGTACCTCTAATCATCCCTCCAAGTTAATATATTGTTGTTTTCCTATGTTTGCACTACCACTAATGTGACGTGAGAGAACATCATTTTCTTACACCCACCCTCTAGTTTAGGTAGAAAATGTGCTCCAACTAGGCATGTCTCTCCCAATTCAAGAAATTTTAGAACCACGTCATTGGTTAACACAACAAAAGAGGTGAATAAACTCCTAGCACCTACTAAATCATCATGGCCCTTATCAAGGGTTAGTATTTTGTTGATATATAGATGAATCCAACATGTGCCATCCACTCAAAAAATTCATGGTTCCATCTAAGAATGGAATTTAAGAATGGATTAGTCTTCTTCAAAGTGGTAGATTCCCTTGGAAAATACAAGGATGCACATTATATAAGTTGTATTTTCATTAAAGTCATTGAAGAAGTAGGTTTTGTTTCGTGTGTGCAAATTATCATAGATAATTATGCTATTTTCAAGGTTTTCAACTTGATTGTGGAAACCAAATATCTACAAATATTTTTCACAGCTTGCATTGTTCATTCTTTGAATTTTGCACTTAAATGTATATGCCTTGATGTGGCATGGACTGGAAACTATAATGATGCACACCACACCAGCAATTATGTATAAAACCATTACAATGTCCTCCCAATCTAAAATAAATAAACAAATCCTTCATTGTTGAAGACTATGGATACCCGATCTGCTCCTCATTCATCACTGTTCAGAATATTAGGTAGGTCAAGACCACACAATTGGTTACATGGTTATTTCAAGTATTGGTCTTTTTTAAGAAAGCAAGAAAAAATGCTTCAAACAAATTCAAGGATACAATATTGGGTGATGGTTTATGGTAGAGGTTAGATCTTAGCATTAATATCATGGGCCTCGTTATTTCTTTATTGTGTTTTGAAGAGATGGATGAGAAAAGGTTTACGAGGAGTAAAACTTCATAATTGATTCCATGAAGTGAGTGTCATATGTATGGAACAACAACTAAGAAATTGTTCAATGATATACAAGATATTCATGTTTATTGGTGGAAGAATAATTGCAAACCTTTACATTGTTTGACATACTCATTAAATTCCAAGTATTATAATATGATTGCCTCAATATCTTCATGTTATAGATTCATTCAAGAAGACATTGAGAAAGATATATCAAGACATAGTCGCTTGTATGGAGGTTTTAAAAGAGTTTTCCATTGGCACTAGGAGATTTATAGACTTTGGTGTGATTAGACACACAAGGATTAAGAATACCTATGATTTGTGGCAACTCATGGGGTGGTGTTCCCTATTCTACAACAATTAGAATGGATGTTTGTCTTTGAATTTACTTCATCTTCTTTTTTCTAAAGAAATTGTAACACATACAAGAATATGCACAATTGAATATTAATAGGATTGAGCAGTTTAAAGGAAAGAAATTGATTTTTGTGCACATGGGACACACATTAAAATACTCATGTCATTCCCCACTCTAAATGCACATTCAAGGAAATTGAAAATAGGAAATACCAACAAGAAACAAATATATGAAATTTGATACCAAACACACTATTCATCAAGATGGGATGGGATGTCACTTTAATCATAGTTGCACATAAAAATACGTACATGTCCATTTTAGTAACAAAAACATCATTCGAGTCCAAAGATATCCATAAGAAAAAAAAAACAACTTGAGGACTGAACCTTTGAGCCTTTTACTTAGAATTCACATCACTTAACCAATTAAGCTAAAAAAATTATACAGCTTATAAAAAAAAACTTCTCTTTATGAAATAATGGTAATAATATACTAAAATACTTAATCATAAAATAGTAATTATGTCTTATTGGTCACTAAAATGTTCATTTTTATCTATAAAATAAATGAAATTCTTAATTAAAAAAAAAAAAAGAGTATGTTCAAGTAAATATTGTATGCATTTTAATAAATATGTAAAATAATTATGTGATATTGTACATTAAAACTTTGTTTCAAGCCAACAATGATAAATTCTAGCACTATCCAGCATAACATCCCTAGATTGGATAAAAAGATAAATTGTTTGTCTTTAAAATTTCAATTTCAATAAACACATTGAAAGTTTAAGATTTATTTCCTTTCCTCATAATGTAAAAAAAATGCTTAAATACAATTATCTAAACTTGAAATATAAACAGTTGTAGATTGACTTTTAGTTCATTGTCAATAGGATAAACAACCAACTACCATATATCAATTAATCAACTATAATAAATCAATAATATTATTATAATAGTAATGTACCCAAGTCAATAATATTAATGTAATTTTAGCCTTTTAGTTTGCCTCAAAATCACCCAATCAACTACCATAAGTGAATATTAACATTTTACTTCATTATATATAAGGTAAACCAAGTCAACAAAGCAGGGTAATCAATTACCATAATTCAATATTAACGTTATACTTCATTATATATAAAGTCAACTAAGTCAACATTATATATATAAAGTTAACATAAACATGAAAGCTTGTTTATACTTAAATGTAATAGTGAAATGGTGACTCAGGCCACCCAAACAATTATCATATGTCAATACCAGCCTTTTAGTGCAATATCTAGGAAGTTAACCAAGTCAACCTAGTAGAACAATCAATTACCATAAATCAATAGTAGCATTTTACTTGATTATAATGAAGTCAATGTAGCAGAAAATGTAAGCTTGTTTATAATTTAATGTAATAGTGAAATGGTGACTCGGGCCACTCAATCAATTATCATATGTCAATACCATACTTTTAGTGCAGTATCTAGGAAGTCAACCAAGTCAACATAGTAGGACGTGCGAGTTTGTTATTAGATTTAGGTCATCCAATCAACTACCATAAACCAATAACACCATTTTGGGTTCATTACCTAAATTTTTTTCTAACTATAACAGATTGATACTGAATGAAAATGAAGATTTGGAAAAATCAATGTAATCCCTTATGGCGTGCCACCAGACCAAATAGTTCCTCTTCAAAAACATTCACTGCAGTAGCAATTTCTTCCTTCTGACCTCTGTTGAGGTCCAGAAATGACTCAATGAAGTCGCCATCCAAAAAATATTTGGCTTCTCGAGTCTCCATTCCGTTGCTGAATGAATGCCAATGTTCATGGCTTAACCCACCTACTCCTTTGATTACCTTCACAAGGTTCTATTGCAACTTCTTGAGAGTATGATATTGTGGCTCAGGAAGGGATTCAATAACACCAATCATACCACCACTTGTCCCAAATATAACTGTAGTAATGTCACAACATTCTTCGAAGTAGGACATATAAGGCAGAGTAAGAGATCCATGCCTAAACCTGTTCACAAATTCTCCAACATGGTATTCACCTTTAACTTCCAATTTTCCTACACTTTATGCGCTATTGCAATCTTCTGTGGCTATAAAGACGTTGAAATTGGTTTCTTCAAGTATATATCATAATACAGAAATTCAATTGTCGTCATCCATTTTTCACTTTCGTCATAATCCCTCTCTTTCAACGCACTTATGTCACCAAATGTTTTATATTCCACCACATATGTAGCTTGGCTTAAATCCCAAACGAAAATAAAACTCCCACAAGTCTGAACTCTGAAAGAAGCAATATGACCATAATGTACACATTCACATTTAAGTTCTCTTGAATCATCATCATGGGATATTTTGTACAAATAGATTTTTTGGTTGATTCCTATAACCAATTTTCCATCTAATGAATTGAGATTGAATACAACACCCTTGATCTCATTTTCATTAACAAGTAGGAGTTCCTTATTTTCAACTAAAAATATCAAAATTCTACCTTTCATTGGTTCGTTGTCATTATCATACATATACATTGTTCCCACACAATAATAGAATTTTTTGTCATTTGTGAATGAACAACTCAGAATGCAACATGCTTCTTCATTACTATCAAGTGAATATGATGAAGACGCTTCAAGTTTTTTATCATTGAAGAGGTGCACAAAATTGAAATTGTTAGGTCTTTCGCTGGTTCTTTGATCATAATCATAAGTGTTGTTTCTTTTTCTCTTTCTTTAAGATGCACGAAATTGTTCGCTATTTTTCTAAGTGAAAATGGAAAGTCTATGAGACTACTCTTGATAAAAAATACAATAGCCCAATTCCGCAAGAGGTACACAGAATACATGAAATTTCTAAATGTCATCTATTGATCACACAAAACCTCATTCTTACAATGAACTCGGTGAAGGGTATTTAACCTTTTCCAACTAGCAACGGGTTTAAAATGTCTTGACATGCACACATGCTTAGCTCAATTAACTCACACTCTAAATATAGACTGCACTTAACTCTTTATCCATCACTCGACTCAATTCTCAACACTTAGCACTCAGCTAACCGATTCTACAATTTTAGCCAACTCCTGATGCAAGAGTAATTATAGTTTCTTTCTTGATTGCATGAGGCTATCTTTTATATCGCCCCTGAAAGAAAATATTATTTTCAATATACACCCCTGTAATGCACAATCTTCACCCAAAAACTTGCCATACTTGACAAAAAACCAAATAATTTTGTAGACATATGAACTTTACAAAGCCCTAAATTCTCTTTCTAATAAACAACCTTGTAAAATTTTCTCCTTTCTAATAAGAAGATCCAAAATTGTATGTTTTTTTTTTTACAAAGAGTCACAAAAAGAAGAATGCACAAGCGTTGCATCTTATCTTGTAGGGAGTGGACCGAGTAGTGTTCCAGAATATTATGATCATGTATTCAGCGAAGGAAGCATGGGATACTTTGGTGACAAACTATCCTAAGGAACAATTAAACATTGGAGATTGCAATATACTAAGAATGAAGTGGTGAACATGACCTAGAGCTTGATCCTGTAATTTATCCTTTGGTCAATCTAGAAGGGATGTAACCACCACATATTTTGAGATAAAAATCTTCCAGTTAGAACATGATGGAAGAAATTCGACATCATATTAAGGAAACCATTAGTAGCAGAATAATTCAAACCTTAGAGGAACATCCATCGCCTCAAGAAAATGAGAATTTTGATTTTTTTCAACCTAGAATACCTTAGTGATACGATCCATAGACCTAGAGAAAGTCATATAAGGTTGCAATATAGAGTCTGGTAGGCTTCTCCAGAGGGATTTTGGAAATCAAATTTTTATGGAGCATCCAAGGGAAACCCATGAAAGGATGGAGACAAAGGAATCATTTAGGACTAGATAGGTAAAATCCAAAGTTTATATTTCATCGACATGGGTCAAGTCACAAATAATGCAGCAGAGTTCCAAGCCCTCGAATAGGGGTTGGAAACGTTGTGATGAGAGAGAAGGGTGAATGTAATAGTGGAGGGGAATTCTACATTAGCTATCCAAGTGGCACGTAGAATGCAACATAGTTCTCAGATGAATAATTTCACGAAGAATTGATGTATCACTTAGATAATCCAAAGGATTAAGGAACACCTAGAGGAGTTTAAAACGGTAGAGTTTTCCTTAGTAATACGCTCGGCTAATGCATTGGCATATAGAGTGGAAAATGAAGGGGTCAACATTGCTAGGTTGATCACTTAGCTAACATGGGAGGACATGGTGGACAAATAGTGAAATGAATACTTCTAAGTGATGGTGGAGAAAGATCACCCCACATTAGATATACAATATAATATACATGTGGTGGGCGAGGATGAGGGCAATGACCCACCCTATGAGACAAATGTTTAATAATCGTCACGAGATGACAAGTTACAGTTGTTAGGGAAGATCAAGGAGGTACATGTCACCAATATAGGAAGTACATGACAGTCACTGATGGGAAGGGGAGGCACCCTCGATCACTCAATAGTCCGTCAAGAGGTTGCATTAATTGGAAAGGATGGTTTAAGTAGTGGAGAAGGACAATGCCCAATGTGGAGTTGTACTGGAATATGATGATGGAAATAATGAGCCTGCAAAGACTATTTATAGAGGTGAATGATGAGGAAGATAGCCCCATCCTCGCACAAATGTACTATGACTCCATTGCTTCGCGGAAGTTCTCAAAAATAGGAGGGGAAGGTGCTCAAAGGATCAGGCAGAAGTATCTAGGCTGGATGTTTCTTTTATATGTTAATGATGGAAAATGCATCAGTTGTATAGTGCTAAGAGTGAAGGTTACAAGGTGGAGAAGTAGCAAGAGAGAGTTTGTTCATCAGAGAATCGATTCCTCCAAGACAGTTATGGCTAAGGGGAGAAATGTTGGTGGTAGGTTACGAGGGAGGCCAAGAGAAGACGGTAAGATCTTCATGGCTAGTAAGAAGAAAAGAATGGAGGATGCGATGAGGGAGGTAGTACTAATCTATCACAAGAATTTCTTGGAGAAAGGTAAAGAAATTGGCGAAATATCAGAAAATGAAGTGAGACACCTGGGAAGGAGTGTCCCGGACATCAAAATTCAAGAAGAGGTCAACTACATCATAGACAATAGAAAATCCCAAATGAGGAAGACATTTTATTAGAGAACTCTAAAGACAGCTTGGCATGTTAAAACCTTAGTGGGAAATCTACATGTGGAGGTGGTAGAAGAAAGGACTAGGAGGCAAGTGGAACACCAGTTACAACTATAGGAAATTGAGCAGAAGCTGTGGGTTTTTGAGGAGGTGCTTCAAAGGGTGTCTAAAAAGAATTCCTACAAGATGATAGTACTGGAGATATAAAAAAAAATTTCTCAATTTACGTGAAATATATCCATAGCTTGGATATCACACTGGGATAGGGACAGGGAGAGCCAACCAGACTAACGAAATATAGGATTAGAGAAGTAACTGGAGCTAGTGGCAAGAAACCAGCAAAGTAGAGAGAGGGAGTGGCTGCAAAACAAATTCCAACAAATAAGACCACACCTACATCTAGGTCAGGTGGGGGTAGAACTTCCTTCAATGTCCTTGGATAAACAATAATGATTATGTGTTTAATTTTTTTTTATTTTTTGGATTGGTTGTGTAAGCCAATTCATTGTATTATGAAGATAGCTATATTTGTAGGTGTAGAGCAGAAAGATATATTTATAGACATACTACCTTAAAATGGTAATTGTCTAAGTAAAAGTATAAGAAGAGAAATCTATATAGATATTCCTAGGAGATACCATAGACAAAAAAAACTTAAGAAATTTCTAGCTAAGTTTATGCCGAAGGCTATATTTTACTGCAACTACTCTGGTTTCCAATATGGAAGACCAATAAGATATGATGTATATGATGTATTTTTTTGTTCTATAGTAATATAATTTTATTCTACTGACTTAAAATACATATATAAATGTATATAACCCACATATTTAAATAGGAAAACAAACACAATATATTTTATTTCCTCACAAAAGGAAAGGAATAATTCTCAAAATAAGATTCATAAGAACTCAACAATAGTAGTAATTTCAACAAGTAATACACCGTATTACAAATGCATGCTTCAAATCTTAATCTCAAGGATAATATCCATTTTATAATAGATTGTGAGAAAGAACCCTTAGAGGAACAAAGAATTCAATATTTTATTACCGAGATGCATATGAGTGCAAACTTGCTACATGTTATTTGTGGGACATTCTGATAGAAAGCTTTATGTTAACATTTAGTTTTGAGGATGGATTCAAATGTATTGATGAAGCACTACAAAAAATCAATTTTGCGATATTCAGGACACTGGTAGAGCCTTTCATGTTGGTAAAACTAGACTGGAGTACGCAGCTGTGCCATGCTCTAGAATGCCACAATATTACCATAGAAGAAGGCGAGGAATATCCCTAGAATATTGGTATCCCTCACTCAAAGGGAAAATGCGAAGTCACTGTCCTAAGGTAGAAGTTCCTGACATCTCAAAACCATTGAAAACCAAGCAAGTGAACATTGGGTCGAAAATGCAACCAAAGTTTGTGAATATAGGTGATTATTGGGATGAGGACACAATGGACAAGGTCACGGAGTTATTGCAGGAATATCAAGACTTCTTTCCTACAAAGTTCTCTGATATAAAAGGTAAAGTAGCTGATCTGGGTGTTATGACGATCAATCTGAAGACATATGCGAAGCCGATAAAGTATCACCTGTATCAATTGATTCCTAAGTACAAAGAAAAATTGTGCGAAAAACTTGATAAGATGCTTGCAACAAGGATTATTGAGCCTGTAGAAGAATCAGACTGGGTTAGTCCTATGGTAGTTTAGGAGAAGAAGACAAAGGGTGAAATCTGAAACTATGTAGATCTAAGGAAGTTGAATGATGTTTTCTTACATGATACATTCCCTACGTTGTTCATAGATGAAGTCTTCGAAAACGTGGGTGGTCAAGAAACCTACTCGTTTACATATGGCTTCTCAGGGTATCACCAGTTCAAGATCGTGCTAGAAGATCAAAGTAAGACTACCTTCAACACAGAATGGGGCACTTTTGAATATACAGTAATGCCCTTTGGACTTAAGAATGCCCCTGCGATATTTTCTAGGGTGGTATTCACAACCTTTAAAGACTTTATTCATAAGTTTTTGGAGGTTTACTTTGATGATTGGACGATATTTGGGTTAGTGAAAAACCACGTTGTAATTCTTCACCTAATGTTGGATACTCGTAGGAAGTATCATATATCCTTTAATTTGAAGAAGTGCATATTTTGCGTACCATATGGGATCCTTTTGGGCCATGTTGTTTATAAGAAATGATTAATGGTGGACCCTTCTAAGATTGAAGTAATTATCAATTTGGAGCCTCCAAGGAATGTAAAATAGTTACGCGCAACATTGGATGATATATGATACTATAAGAAGTTCATCAAGGCATATGCGTAGATGATTGTGCCCATGGAAAAAGTATTGAAGAAGGATGTGAATTTCTGTTGGGATGATGATTTCCAAAAAAGCTTAGATGTGTTGAAGGAAAATATGGTTACAACACCTATTCTAGTATTCCCCAATTGGAAGAAGGAATTCCATGTACATGTAGATGCATCCTACACAACATTAGGAGTAGTACTAACCCAACTATGTGCAAGAGATATCAACCATTCGATTGAATTTGCGAGAAGAAAGTTGTCGAATGCATATAAGAGTTATTCAACCATGGAGCGCAAAGGGTTGGCGATGGTATATGCACTCCAGAAGTTTAGGAGTTATTTGCTGGGTGCACACTTCAAAATGTACATCGACCATTTTGATTTGAAGTACTTGTGCAACAAAGCCTATGTTGATGTGAGGGGGAGGGGGGGCACAGTGGAGGGGTGGGGGGGGAATTTGTAGGTGATTATTGCTATTTCAAGAGTACAACTTTGAGGTAGTTGTGAAGCCAGGGAGATTAAATGTTGGACGAGATCACCTTTCACGGATTGAGAATGGTGAAGAACCTACAAGTCTTAATGAAGGATTGTCTGATGTGGAACTCTTTGTTGTGCACATTATAGATGAACATTTTGCAGATATAATCCAGTTCCTTTCTAGAGGTACAACTCGTAAAGGGTATGCGACGCAACAGAAGAAATAATTGGTGGCTAGGGATGCAAATTTCTCCATCATTGCAGGGAATTTGTATAAAGTGGGATCGAATGGAGTTCTATGCAGGTATGTACTAGACTACGAAAGACAAAGTATCCTCACTGAAGCACATAGAGGATTTTCTAGAGGACATTAAGCAGGAAGAGCGACTCTGCAAAAAATGCTACGAGTTGGCTATGGTGGCCAATTGTGCACAAGGATTCTAAGGAATATTGTAGGGCGTGGAATGCCTATCAAAGGATCGGGAAGCCATCGCGAAGGGATGAATTGCCTCTGAACCCTCAAGTCTCACTACAAGAATTTGAGAAATGGGCAATAGGTTGTGTAGGCCCTATTCAGCCACCAGGAAAAAAGACAGGAGCACGATACATCATTATAGTGACAGAATACTTGACCAGGTGGGATGAGGAGTAGAGGATTGTAGTGTGGCTAAAACTGCGAAGTTTATATTTGAATATGTTTTATCTAGATTTGGTTTTCCTAAGAAGAGAGATAGGGGTTTTCATTTCCTGAATGAAATAGTTGTTTCTTTTCTTGAATAATTCCAAATGTATCATCAGAAAAGAACATCGTATCATCCTCAAGCAAATGGAAGAGTTGAAGCCTTTAATAAGATCCTGGAGAATGCTTTGATGAAGATCTATAATGGAAATAGGAATGATTGGGATGTGCGCATACCAGTTGTTCTATGGGCATATAAAACTACATGTAAGAATTTGACTAGACAGACACCATTTATGTTAGTTTATGGACAAAAGGCAGTGATGTCAATGGAGTACATCATGTCCAGTTTACAGATTGTTGCAGTCACAAATATGGTTGATCGAGATATCATGGAAGAATGCCTCGCGCAGATACTTGAGTTAGAAAAAAATCGCTTCATGGTGGGTTTGAATCAGCAGGTCTAAAAGGCTAGGGAAAAGGTATGGCATGTTCGCCACATTAAGAAGCACACCTTTAAAAGTGGAGATTTAATACTGATGTATGATAACAAGTTTATGAAGTTTCTAGGAAAGTTTCAGATGCATTGATTCAGACCATACATCGTCAAGGAGATTACATATGGAGGTGCAGTTAAGCTCGTGAAGATGAACGAGGAGCTATTTTAAGGGAAAATCAATGGGAGTTGATTGAAGTTGTATAGGGGTGATCCCACCCCTGCGCAATGACTATATGGATGCATGATAATCTTAGTACTTCAAGAATTTGCAAGCGAATATGGGACTATAAACTATGTTTCCAGAGGGACTGTTTGGTGAATCGAATGCACTACATGACAATTTGAGGCATAGAGGGGAGCTATGATGAAGGAGTTGTGCGAGAAAGGTGGGTCCCATATATCTTGGCCAAAAATTAACTTTTGATGACATTGTAGATGATTCGATGGTTATTTTTCCATTAAAGGGAGCGAGGGGAGAGCATTTAAGAAGCATATATTTGAAAATCTACCACCAAAAGAGCATTAATGAAGGAGATATGGAGGGAATGGATGGATTTGAATTCAAAGTGGGCTATAAATACAACATATTTCTCCACATTCAAACACTTTGCTTCTAGATATATTTCCTTGAGATTTTGAGCCTTAGTTTGCACCGGGACGATTGTTGCATGTCTGGAAGGGATTGGCAAGAGATACAGAAGAAGTTTTTATAGCAAGGATTTGGGTGGGAGTTGAATTTAATTGAGTGGTAGAAGGAAATATTATGGGAGAGAATGACTGAAACACCACCAGTCCCTACCATAGTGCATAGGTTGTCGACGCCTAAAAGCATTGCATCTATGATAGGATAGAAGAAGCAAAAAAAACCATAACAAGTGTTAGTGTGGCGATCACCGCACAAAAATCCAATGGAGGTTAGAAAAAAGGGTTGGATGAATAAAAGAAAGAAATTGATGGAACCCTTGGATTTGGATGAGGAAGAATTGAATGTGGGGGCTAAAGATATTCACGGAGAAGAAGCAGTGTTGATTACACAGCTACCACCTTATGTACCCCCTAGGAAATCCATCGCCAAAGTGGCTAAGGACCCAAACTCAGCAAAATACAAGGTCTTCACACCATTGTTGCTAGAGGATGTACCTGTGGAGGGAGATTTGTTGGATCAGGTACCATTTTTGAAGATGGAGGATTGGGACCTAGGTGATCATTTGAAGTTCCCATTGTTTGAACCCAAAAAATATTTGAAGAAGGTCTACTATGAGGAGTCGGTTTTCACAAGGCTTGAGCAAATGAAGTGGGTGGTCAACATTGAGCACGCGGGATTGCTCAACACATTGTGGGTGCCACACTTTAGCCAAAGTATCATTAATACTATCTTTGTGTGACAATTATTGGTGTGGGTTCATGATGGGTGCCTCTGGCTGGGTGGTCCCATTCCAAATGACGACATGTTGATCCATATAATCACCTTGTTGCATTATCAGGGTGAGGACCCCGTAGATGCTTTTGTGGGGAAATCGCATGAGAAGAAGTTGGGCGATCAGATGAAGAGTGACTTTGGGATGATGAAGAAGTCGCGTAGTTATGACATTAGTTCCATATTGGATGGAGCTGTTTAGTTTACTACCCAAATTTTAGCTGGAAATATCATGCGGAAGTGTCGAATTGATGAAGTGCTGAAACTAGTAGTATCTTTGGTTGCGTAGTGCAGCAAAGGACTTCCAATACAATTGGGTGAAATATATTTGTCATGAGTTCCTGGAGGATTTCCATGAAGCCAAGGGGGATGGAAAGGCATTCCACTACGCATGGTTACTTCTGTCGATCATGCAGGTGGCATGGAAAACTCCTAAGGAGATCCAGTTCCCAACACACAATCCAGACTTGTACGAGGATGTGAAATTCACCTTGTTTTGTGCGACGAAGGATCCTGACCGCATCATGGAAACAAAGTTATTATCGGTATTTTTTGAGTTAGAGTTAAGGATGGTGATCAACCAATGAATGTGGTTGTCATCTAGTTTACATGTGCAATATACAAATATTGTATATTTCAAAGCAAATTTTCATAATATGTTTACATGCACAAAGAAGGATGCTGCAGGAACATGGCATAAGTTGCCATATTTGGTCGTAGAGGAAGACATTATGGGGGTCATGAGAAAATGGCCAAGCAAATGGATCACCCCATCTAATGAAGGCATTGGAACAAGTAAGGCTGTAGAAGGTGAAACGGGGAAAACAACAACTGCGACAACAGCCAAGAAAGACAAAGAGAAAGAAGCACAAAGGGATTCCACAAAAGAAAATGCAATGTAGAGAGAAAAGGAATCATAGAAAGAGAAGGCAGTGTAGAAAGAAATAGCAGTGTAGCAGGAAAAGGCCTCTACAAAAGAGACAGAAGCGCCAAAAGAAAAGGTTTCTTCAACAGAGAAGGAAGCGCCAAAGGAGAAAGTTGTAGCAACCTTGCGGGTCACTATTTACCTCGAAGAACCTAAAACAGAGCACACCAATGTTGAGTTCAAGACTGAAGGTGAAGAGGAAGAGGGCGCAAACTTGGAGTCCCCCTTTAGAGTGAGGAAGAGGCAGAAGTGAAGTTCCACGTGATCTCGTAAGAAGGAGAAGTTTGATAAGTCTATGAGTGCCACACCATTGGTCCTCATGAAAGGGGACCTTGATGAGATCAGTGATGTTGTCCGCAACGCCACTAAAACTATCTGGGGATACATCGAGGACCAATACCACCTGGTATTGGACAAAGTACAACAAGGCATGAAGGAATTTCAACTCCAAACATGGGTATCCATACGAGCATGGGACAAGTGAGCACAGACCAAATGAGCATGCCAAGTGTTAGTGCAGTGGAAATCAAGTTTGAGCTTCACCAAATACCACTATTAGGGGGCTCTCTCTAATTTGAGACAACTGAAGACCAGGAGCATGCACAATTCTGGAAGAACCTAAGTATCAACCTTGTAGCACTAACGATCCAGAATTTGTGTGAGCTACACTAGGGAGTTTCAGATGAGATCCGTGTCCAGGAGAAGAGAGAATTGTTGATTATCAATGAGGTCAAAACTAATAATCAATAGATTTTTGTAGATAAGGCGTAGGCCTTGTAAGCCCACGACAAGGTGATACAACAGAATCAACATCTAGATACCACCCTTATCCAAGTATGCAGTGATCTCCTTGAGCTCAAAATTCCAATAGAAGTGGCCTCGACAGAGAAAATTAAGAAGTTAGTTGTTGCAATAAAGGAATCTAACGAGGAAATTGGAAAGGTCTGCTTTGAGCTACAACTGTAGATATCAGAGATTCAACTTAAGTTGTAGCCGACCACTCCTCCAAAAGTAAAATTGTAGTTTGATGTTGCTATTAAAGAAGATATGACTACTCTGCAAGTCACATTCAAGGACTATGGTGAATTGTTTGAACATATGATGGAGATTTTGACCTCACTACAGGAAGATCCACACTTGCAGACAATTTAAGCAAGAATCTGTGAAAAAAGCTACAGTTTGATGAGATCAGGAAAACAACGTAGACCTTAGCACCTATGTAAAGGTTCACCAGACTTCAAGAAGGAAAGTTCATGCAGACCCAGATTGATGAGATGCATCAGAAGGCCTCTACTATCTCCTCAAGGTTGCAACCATGGGATGATGAGGCAAGCCATCTATCACAGACAGTCCAGAGCAAGTTAAAGGCTCTGCAGTAGACACAGAGAACTATGGGACTTGCAGTCAAAGGTCCAACCACAGAGAAATTGGTTGAAGAGGTTTTTTAGGTCATTGTGTAGGGAACAACATATCTTCAAGCCTTCAATATCAAATTCAGTGATCTGCAAGAAAATATCAACGCTACACCAACAAACTGACTTGGGATGAGTCACAACTTTGTGTTGGGGGCTTGTTGGGATGGGGTCCCTTGGGGTCAAATTTTGTAAAATTTTGTTAAATATTGTACAATATCTGCATTTTGAGGAGCGGAGCATGAGTAGCGCAGGTCGATAGGAGTCAAGGGGGATTTTAGAAGGTTAAATCCTCGTATTTCGTTAAGATTCAAGTTGTTTTGTGACCGACCCATGGTTCATGGAACATGGTATTGTAATGAAGAATAATATAAAAAGAAGTCATAGAAGATTCAGAGTATAATGAAGAGCATAAATGTGCGGGATTTGGGTCTGTTTTGTTTATTCTATACTTAGGCGAAGGGTAAGGCTCCTACAGCTATGTGCCTGATGACCTTGGTAAGTCTGCAGCTACGTGCGCGGGCCCCTGCAACTGTGTGCACAGGGTTGGAAAGGAATGTAATTGAATATCTAAGCATAATAAAGGCTTGTTTTGAAGAATTATCTGTGTAACTGTTTATTACTACTTTTGTCTGAATTTACTTTATTTTGGATCTGTTGAATGCAATTAATAAGGAAAAATACTCAATATATTTGTGAAGATTAAGGTCTATATATTTATATGATATTATGAATGTTTAGCGTAATTGGCGAAGGGAATAAATATGTTAATTGTTAATTGTTGCAATTTCTAGGTTTTAAGAGTTAGGGTTCGCAAAGGTCGAAAAAGCCCTAAGTTGACAGAAACACATCACATAGTCCTTTGGAGGCAGAAATCTAGTTCTAGCATACCCAATACTACCTCGAGTGATACTACAGTCTACGCTACGCGTATTGTTGTCGAAAGGGCCGGTAGTGTAGGGTTTTGTTGGTTATCATAGCTAACTCTGAACCTAGGTCCAAGCCCCCTCAAGCCAACAATTAATATGCACATAATTTAGGTAAGAAACTAAAATAGTTTACCAAGAAACAAAGTATGCAATGTAACTTCCCTATTGGCACACAGAACATCTTAGGTATGAAATTAATGAAATAGATCAACGAACCACATGTAATATATTAAGCATTAAACAATCAGATCTATAACCTATAATGATAAAAGAGAAAAAAGAAAGGTAAATGGGATGAGTTTGCGGGAAAAACCAACTAGCTCATTGCCTCCTATAAGAGATTAAATAAAAAAGTTAACTAAATGCATTGAAACCTGCCATAGCTTTTGTATATTAAAAACATGCTTAGTATTTACCTAAAATGGAGATAGATCATAATCCAATGTCCCTAGGAACTAACTCAAGAGTCTAAAAAACAACATAAATTTACAATGGAATCATTTTCTTTACATTAGAATTAGTGAAACAAAATCTGATCAATGTGGTCACCACATGGGATCATCCCACAACCTGGAAAAATGACATAGTCTCCCCTCAACAACCTCTCTCTTCCCCCTTTAATCATGATTTTCCCCAATTATTTGTACTAGGAATATCAAGGGTAAATTCAGGCAATTTCCCCCAAGACTACTCATCAAATCTGGGTTAATCTCACACAATATTGATTAGTTAGCATCCTCAGTTGTAGATCTAGTAAAATAGGATTAATTTAGTTGAATATTTTATGAGAATAGCTTGGTTTGGTTCAATTTTCTAAATGGTTTCTTAGTTTGGCGTAACGAAGACATGAATTCGACCTAGAATTTTCCCTTCAAAATACTTCAATATCTCCCAATGCACATACTTTCTAGAGAAAATCCTCGCAAGTAATATAATTGAGAATGTCTTGGTAAAAATTATGTTTTAGGTTTTCCATATTCTACTTCGTTTGCTCAGAAATCACACCAAAAGTTGATGACATGATTCTTCCTTGAACGAGTTGTCATGACCATTGACCACTACTAGGAGACCTCTAGAACTGACATGGGTGTGAAATAAGAAACATGAAATCATGTCATTGATGCTATGAACAAAACCCACATCCCAAAATATTCCATGAGATTGTGTAGATTTTCCAAACTTGAAAGTTGGTTGCAAGGCTTGAGCTTAATAAACCATCATTATTAACAAAAGCATTCTTTTAATCATTCTAATTCATTAAAAATGATTAGGAAACCAATAATATTAACTCAGGAGCATTCGAATGATATTTGTAGAAACGAGTACTAGAAAGAGTGTTAATTGTGATGAAAAGAGTGGTTATAATAAGGATGAAAAGGTTTTTCTGGTAATGTGAATGGAATCAAATTTAAGGCCCAACATCTCTCCAACGCTTGAGATATTTCATATCCTCATGAAAACAAGGTATGTGTTGTTGATGTCAAAATTTAGTGAACACCCTAGTTGCATCATCCACCTTCATTAGATCTCCTCCTCTCTTGCCAATTGATTTCTCAAGGCCCTATTATGGATTGTGACTACTTAATGTTGTGTTGTTTTTATATTTACCTTTTTCTTAGCTTCATCAAAATCCATTGATTTCCCATTTCTTGTTTTAGAAAATCCCTGCTTAAAAGATGTATCAATCAAAACCTTTGAACAAGATTGCAAACTAAAGGAAATTGTCGATCATCACTATTCAGTATTGTCATTTTACTATATAGGAACTCTTTCATAACCATGAAAAAAACACTTAGACTCTATCTTAGTGATTGAGTTTCCAAAACTAATATTTTCATTCATTTTGAATTTCTTTTCTTTTGAGTAGTCAAGTTCATTGGCCATTTAATATCCCTAATGTTAGAGAATACAACTTGTTGTTTCCTTTTGGTTCTAGCTCTCTGATTTTGAAACCAATTATAAATATTTAACTTAGAAATATTAACATGTTGAATAACCTCAATTGAAATCTATTTTATCTTTTACCTTTGGGATTTTGCTTGTCCAATTAAACAACGACTCTTGAAAAACATTAATTCTTGTTGTGTCACCCTCAAACATTTTTTATGAGGCAGTTGTCATATTTTCAACTTGGGAAATCATAGAAGAGAAGTAATTTAAGAGGGTTTGTAAAGCTTTATATCTAATTTAAAATGTTGTACAAACAACTTGCATCAAGTATGAACAAATCCTTTCAACCATGGGTGACAGAGTAATCATTGAACATGGTATGCTAAAAAAGGTCAAGGATAGAAGATATAGGTATGTGATATGAATAGGTTATATGAGGAGTAATAATAATAAAATAGACTAAAGGTAAGTAGAATCTATCATATAAGCTCATAAGTAAATAAATATTAAGTTTCTCAGGCTTTTAACAAACAATGAAACTTAGAAGTTGCTTTGTTACCTCAATTTTACCTCGTGATTCATGTTGAAATGGAGAGAAGAAATGATACATGAGGTTGTCGATATATTATGAATTGAGTATTGATGTTGAATATCTATGTGCTTGTGTTAGGAATAATCAATTTTTGTTGTTGAAATTGTTTATTTCCTGAGAGATGACAAAATGGGTTATATTTTTTGATGTATACCCTTGAAATGATAAAGGGAAGAACTTAGAGTTGCTTGGGCAGCTATAGATCCTTCTCTAAAACCATCTACCACTAAAACAAAGTTGAATTTTGTAAAACAGTTTAAAAAAAGTACGCTACAGGTTGTCCTGCAACCAATATAGTCAATCCTAAAACTAAAGTGTGTTATGTTAATAGAAATACCTATAGTTGTGCAAAAAAGTTTCTAAAGCTTTTATTGATGTATTTTGAGGTTGACTACCATGAATTAGGCCATGATGAAACTAATCAAATAGATCAATTTATCAATGTATCTTTGCTTTAGAGTCATTGCTCATTTTAAGCTTGCCAATTTAAAAATTGTCACCTACATGTAGTCCTGCAACTCTTACATATTTTTTTTAAATCAAGGAAACTACCAAGGATGCTCCACCTATCTTGAAACCAATATGAAGAATACATGTTGAATGATCTACACACTGAGTCATTCAAGGCAATTTCTTGGATAAAAACTTTTTAGAGTGACTAGTCCAATATGATTTATTCACCTAATAATTCCATTTTAAGTTTATGGATGGGAAGTACCAAGCATAATAGTGACAAATCCCCACAACTAACTCAGTGGATGATCTCTGTGATACGACATGAAAAATGACTAGTTAATAAATTATAGTCACTTTAAAAAATAATGAGGCATTAATATTGAATTGCACCTCACAAGACTTACCACAAGAGCGCTTGATAACAATTTATGGTGATCAATCCAACAAAAGTTTCAACAGCTGAGCCTTTAGAAGTCGCAACTTTAATAATGATTAATAACTAAATATTGAAATTAATGAGTGTTGCAACAATTTTATTTTAAGATAATATGTATACCTTATTTATTTCTTCTATTATATCCTACCCTATTTTACTTAAAGAGAGGAATGTCTCTTTGAAGTGTAGGAGTACTTCAAGTTTAGCCATGTGTATAATATAATGACAATTCTACTCATGTTCAAATTTGAAAAATATACTTTAAGAAATACTAGAACATGAGGAGCTAGCTATATCACCTTATGTGATGCAAGGAATTGACGAATGTTGGAGGAATGATGTGTGTTGATGATTATTTGAAATAGGTATTTAATGGGATCCACATACTCTTGGTCTTCTAATTCATTAGTAATATTTTATGTGATTCAACAGGATCCACATATTCTTAGTCTTCTAATTCATTAATAATAGTTTATGTGTCCTGTTTTGCGATGCCATTTAGGTTCTGCAAGGCTTTCTAATTACTTCCTTGTGTGCATGTTTGATCTAGTGATAGACATGTCAAGAAATATTTGATCTCTACTTCCAATTGTTCCTCCTCCTCATCAAATATAATCCATGATTCTTTATTTTCCCCTGTGAATTAGCAAGGGTAATGTAAGAATGGATCATGGATCTTTACTTCTAGAGTGATAGATTTATTCTTGACTACAACGAAGATATTATCTTCTTGAGAAACAGAGACACTAGCTGCTACCAAAATTTGAGAAAGTTCTTGGAATTCATCTCCCGTAAAAGGAGCTGCAACCCCTAATCTGCAGACTACTACTTTCCTAACCTCAATGATTCATCTTTCATTCCATTTTCAAACTCAAATCATGAAGTACACTTAATTTCATAAGTCTCTCTCATCAATCTCTCAGCACAAAAATCATAACGATCACCTTCAATAATCTCTAATCACTAATAAAACCACCTCTAAATAAAAAATTATTGCAACTAACTCGATTTTGCATATAAAAACGTTGGACTGGTATTTTTAGTTACTAAACTTGTAGTTAGTATCAACTCAAACCATGCATAATTATTTATGTTTACCTTTTCCCTACTTCAAATATGTCTTCTAAATGTACTCTTCAAGTCTTCAAACATCTCTTACTTGTCTCTGCAAGAAAATATGAGTTTAACTACTATTTTTTGTAGTTCTGGAAAAATAGCAAGCCTTAGTAGAGCTCCTTCTAAATTTGGTGTATCGCCAAGTTTAACTAAATGTATAAATTCCCCTTTAAATCTATCCATGTTGCTATCCTACTGTCAACAATGTTCAACCCTTCCTTTTTAAATATTTTAGTGCTCTTCTATATATGGCATGAACACCAAATTTTACATTGTTGACCCATTCAAACATAAACCTTCATATATAGGCCCAAAGCACTTTTTACCAAAACATTTCCACATATAACTTTTTGGGGGCCCATTGATCTTTAAGCCCCCAGGGATATTTTAACACTAAAACTTCTTTGTGCCCTCAATCAAAATTCCACATGGAACCTTAGCTTGGTCCCAAGCCTTAGCCCCCGGATTTATTTGCCCAATGATAAACTTTATAAACCTCCAAGGAATTTACTATGAGATTACATGTCATGTGGGTCCTCCATTCGCTACATGCACTTGTACCATTGGTCATTGGTTATGACTGTACATGACATAGTTTCCCTATGTTGAGTCGGCCCAGAGAGACTACCCATGCACTCTTTTATTTCCTTTATGGGTGGCACCTCCAGGGTGACATGTCCTAGATGATTTATTATTGGTTATCCATTCCATTGTCATACGCCACCATGTCCTAGCACTTAGTCAACACAAAGCATCTCCTTTTTTGGTAACTTTGAAACCTCTGGGGTCCATGTTCTCAGATAATGTGTCTCGATGGGACCTTTGCATCTCTCATGGACCAATCATCAAGCTATCGGGATGATTTGTTTGTCCAGGCCAATAAAACATCCCCATTTGTATGTACGAGCAATTGAAATCATGTCAAGTTGTTTCTATTATGGAGAAAAAGGGGTCATGATCCTTTTTTTACAGGGACTTCATTTATTAAAATTTTAAAGGGTTTGGGCCTTCTCACTACCGCATCATCTTCCACATGATCGGTTATGCATCATCTCGGCTCTGTCAATCATTCACTCAACTCTGTTCCTCCGTAAAATGTCTCCTGGGATGACGTGTCCCTTAGGGACCTCCTCCTACAATATTCAGCCAACCAATGTTCTTTTACATGTTGGTTTCTCCTCGGGTTTATGCCATCTCGGGATTTCTGCTCTTGTGTGCGACTTTAAACAATTCGACGAACCTTCATCAGGATTATGTATTATGAGAGCTCCATTGTTAGTCAATGAGTGTTGCTTATGCTACAATTTTGTTACTCCACATCCTCCTTGCTGTATGTTTAGCTTCTCTACCATCTACTCTGCTGTGTTTAGAAAAAGCATAAAAATGCATCAATTTGACCCATCACCAGTTTTAGTTCAACAATGTTTGACCTTTGGATTATTAAAATTTGACTAGAAATATATTATAGTACAAGAGGCCATTTGCAGACTTCTATATATCACTAGAAAGATCTTTTCGAGCTCTATCCATCTCAATGGGTCCCAAGTACACCTGAGATGATATATTGAATTGATGTTGGCTTCAAAGTCACTACGCCCATCATTTCCCTTGCCATACATGAGTTAATCTTGTTTGCAACCTCCTCTTCTTTTACAATCATCTTCTTCACCATTGTCGTCAATGACAACATATTTCTAACAAGCCCAAAAGGTCACTTTACAAGTAGCATTCAATGAATCTTTGTTTGTTGAGAAGGATATACTTAGTCTTAAGACTAATTTTGTCAAAAAGAGTGATCAAGCGTCATCTTCTTGTAAGAAACTTGAAATAGTGTTAAAAGCACTTGCAAGAAAAACGAATAATCCCCTTTTGATATTGAAAGCATTCAAAAATTCCTTAATACGTTTACTAATGAAGTCATTGATCTTAACAGAAATTCAATAGAAGGACCTTCTTTAATCGGGAAAAATTTAAACCATCATATAGGAAACAATTACAAAATCGATCTACTCCCCTTATGAATGCTTAGTGTTGAAGATTTATCAAACATTTTACAAGCAATTATTGCAAGGGAAAAGTCAACCTTTGATGAAAATTAGACATAGGAGGTTGAAGAAAACAACAAAACTGAAGATGAAAATCAACCGCCTCCTACCATTGGTCTTTCTTAGAAAAAAAATTGAAGATTATTCTAACTCAATTTTTGCAAATTAACACCAATATAATACACACAATGAAATCCTACTTGATAATCGTGATCCTTCTCCTTCAAATAAGGGAAAGATCTCCAAAAAATAGCTAGGAAATACTTAGAAATTTTCTTCTCAAAATCTAAAATATCATCCAATTAAATACCTTAATAAATTAAAGGCCAATATCTCCCTTTTTTAGCTACTCAAAATTCCCATAATCTGGTAGAAAATTTGGCAACATATCGTTGAATATTCCACCAAGGATAAAACTACTCCTAGTGTAAATGTGGCTAATTTTGATAAATATTCATATGATCATGTGCAAAATATGGAGCACCCTTTAAACCATTCTCCTCCATGAAAGAAGAAAGTCCTCCTTTCTTTCCTCACTCTTGAAATCTTTAATTGAAATGTTCATAATTGCATGATTGATTATGGATTTTCCTCCATTGTCATGCCCCTTTCCATTTCTAACCATTTGAGGTGAAAATCATACAACTTAACAGAACTAATGTCAAGGTTGTAGAATAATTTACTGATGTTTTGATTTGATTATCTTTTGATCATAGAGTTCATAAAAAAATAGATATAGTGATTGCATACATTCTAGACGCTTATGGCTTATCCTTGAGTTGAGATTGGCTGCAACATTTAAAAGGTTATTTGGACCCATTTGACCCATTTGTCATTACCCTAGAAAGGGGAACCTAATGGCAATAATATTAGCTAATAATTCTTGATGAAGATTTCCAGACTGTTTTCTATTGAATTAATCTATAGACTTTTTATTCTAGACAATATAACTAATTGGCATGTTTTTAATGATGATTAATAGATAATTGACTTCCATCATTCAAAATATAGCTTCAAGGATGTTGTGATCAATGAATAGATTCATGAAAATAATGGTAAACTAAAATACTTAATCATAAAATATGTCATATTGTATCTTCATTTTTTATTATAAATTTTTTATAAAATAATAAAATTTTAATTAAAAAAAGTATGTGAAAACAAATGTTCTAAAGAATATCTAGACAACATTATGAGTACACAAATTAATAAATATGTAATATAATTGTGTAACCATGTGTAATAAAACCTTTTTTTCAAGACAATAATAATAAATTCTCATACTATTTTTTCAAAAATCCAAAATAACATCTCTAAGTTGAATAGAAATAATATATTGTTCATCTTTAAAACTTCAATGGACACATCAAAATTGTACAATTTGTTTTCCTTTCTAGTGTTTGAAAAATTGCTTATATACAATTATCTCATCTTGAAATATAATCCCTCTTATAGTTAGCCTTTTAGTTCACTCTTTATCGTTTAAACAATCAACTACCCTAAGTCAATAAAATCAATACAAATATTATCCTTTTAATTCACTGTCAAAATCACTCACTCATTCTATTACCATAAGTGAATATTAATATTTTATCTGATTATAAATGAAGTGAGCCAAATCAACATAATAGGACATGTAATGTTGTTTATAATTAAGTGTGTGACAGTGAAATGATGACTTCGGTCACTTAATTAATTATCACAAGTCAATATTAGCCTAGTATCCAAGAAGCCAACCAAATCAACATAGCAGGACATGTCAGCTTGTTAATAGATAAAGATATCAGTCAAATGGTGATTCGTGTCATCAAATCAACTACCATAAATCCATACCACCCTTTTTAGTTCATTACCTAAATTTAAAGTTTTTACTAACTATAACAGATTGAATATTGAATAAAAATGAAAGTTCATAAAAAAATCAATGCAATTGCTTAGGAGTGCCACCAGACCATATAGCTCCTCTTCAAAAAAACATTCATTGTAGTCGCAATTTCCTCCTTCTGATTTATGTTTAGGTCCAGAAATGACTCAATGAAATCGACATCCAAAAAAAAATTGGCTTCTGAATGAACGCCAATGTTCATGGCTTAACCGACCCACTCATTCGATTACCTTCACAAGGTGCATTTGCAACATCTTGAGAGTATGATATTGTGGTTAGGCCAGGGATGCAATAACACCTATCATACCGCTACATGTCCCAAATATAACTGTAGGAATGTCACAGAATTCTTCAAGGCCGAGACACTTGCAGAGCAAGAGATCCATGCCTAAACCTATTCACAAACTCTCCAACACGGTATTCACCTTCAATTTCCAACTTTCATACTATTTCATTACTATTGTAATCTTTCATGGCTGTAAAGAGGTTGAAATTGGTTTTTGCTCCCAAGTATATATCATCATCCAAAAATTCAACTGTAGTCATCCATTTTTCACTTTCTTCACAAGTTGTGGATGATGATAAAACTTCCACGAGTTTGAACTCGGAATGTAAATTAATGGGGTTAACTATTTTTAATACATTTTCTATTGAAATATATCAATATGTTAAAATACATTCCTCCTCTATAATTTCTACTCTAACTTTTTGATTCTTTAACATTTGGAAAAAAAAAACTATACTAGAGGATATTAAGACTTACAATCTAAAAATAGATTGTTTGATAAATAGGTCTAGAGACATACTCCAACCTAGCATGGAAGAGATGTTGTAAGGTTATGTTATGTAAACATATCGGCTAGTTAAATTAAATTAGAATACAAATAAATAAAACACAATTAAAAATAAATAAATAAAATTAATAATTATAATTATCAATTAAAACATTTTGACTAAATAAAAATAAAATAAGCAAGTAATTATAATTATCAATTATTAATAATTAAACCAACCTAGATCCATCTTAACCCTGAGAGGGATCAAATATTTTGAGATGCAAACCTCTTTTAGAGTGAGAAGAGATTTGATCCCTCTGCACACTTGGATCCGGAGTAAGATGGTTAGTTGGTGTTAAAATATTTTATAAGACATTGAAAATTGAAGGATATAGTGAGTTTCATAATTTAAAAATAAAATAAAATTTAAGATTATAAATTTTGGAAAAATAATATTCTCTACAACTCCACAAATTTTTGTAGCAAGATTTTATCATTTAAATACGTACTAATGGAAATGTATGCATTATATTTTTCATGAAAAATAACATACCAATGTTATGAAAACTCAAAATTCACATTCACACAATTTTCATGAATAAAAGTTATATATTGAGAAAGCCAAATCATTTTCCTATATTTCACCTTTTTACACCATCTTTGAATTCATTGTGTAAGTACCTCTAATCATCCCTTGAAATTAATATATTGTTGTTTTTCTAGGTTTGCACTACTACTAATGTGATACGAGAGAATATCATTTTCTTACACCCATCCTCTAGTTTAGGTAAAAAATGTGCTCCAACTAGGGATGTCTCTCCCAATTTTCTTACACCCACCCTCTAGTTTAGGTCAAAAATGTGCTCCGACTAGGGATGTCTCTCCCAATTCAAGAAATTTTAGAACCACATCATTGGTTAACGCAGCAATAGAGGTGAATAAACTCCTAGCACCTACTAAATCATCATGGCCCTTATCAATGGTTAGTATTTTTTTGATAGATGGATGGATCCAACATGTGCCATCCACTCAAAAATTTCATGGTTCAATCTAAGAATGGATTAGTCTTCTTCAAAGTGGTAGATTCCCTTGGAAAATACAAGGATGCACATTATATAGGTTTTTATTTCATTAAAGTCATTGAAGAAGTAGGTGTTGTTTTGTGTGTGCAAATTATCACAGATAATTACCCTATCTGCAAGGTTGACAACACAATTGTGAAAACCAAATATATATAAGCGATTATTGCAAGAGTAGATTCAACATTTGATAAAAATTAAGCATAGAAGGTTGAAGAAAACAACAAAAGTGAAGATGAAAATCAACCACCTCCTACCATTGGTCATATTTTAGAAAAATAAATTGAAGATTGTTCTAACTCTACTTTTGCAAATCAACACCAATATAATACACACAACAAAATCCTAGTTGATAACCCTGATCCTTCTTCAAATAAGGAAAAGAGCTCAAAAAAATAGCTAGGGAATACTTAGAAATTTTCTTCTCTAAATCTAGAATATCATCCAATTAAATATATTAAGAAATTAAAGTCCAATATCTGAGCTCCTGAAAATTCCCATAATCTAGTAGAAAATTCGGCAACATATTGTTGAAGATTCTACCAAGGATAAAACTACTCCTAGTGGAAATGTGCTCGTTTAGGTAGAAAATGTGCTCGAACTAGGCATGTCTCTCCCAATTCAAGAAATTTTAGAACCACAACATTGGTTAACGCAAAAAAAGAGGTGAATAAACTCCTAGCACCTACTAAATCATCATGGCAATTGTCAAGGATTAGTATTTTATTGATTTATGGATGGATCCAACATGTGCCATCGACTCAAAAATTTCATGGTTCCATCTAAGAATGGAATATAATAATGGATTTGTCTTCTTCAAAGTGGTAGATTCCCTTGGAAAACACAAGGATGCACATTAAATAGGTTGTTTTTTCATTGAAGTCATTGAAGAAGTAGGTGTTGTTACATGTGTACAAATTATCATAGATAATTACTCTATTTGCAAGGTTGTGAACGTGATTGTGGAAACCAAATATCTATAAATATAACGATGCACACCATACCTACAATTATGTAAAAAACCATTACAATTTCCTCACAATCTAAAAGAAATGCAAAAATCCTTCATTGTTGAAGACGACATGCTCCTCATTCATCATTGTTCAAAATTTGAGGTAGCTCAAGACCACACAATTGGTTGCATGGTTATTTCAAGTATTAGTCTTTTTGAAGAAAGCAAGAGCAAATGCTTCAAACAATTTCAAGGATACAATATTGGGTGATGGTATATAGGAGAATGCTTCAAACAATTTCAAGGATACAATATTGGGTGATGGTATATGGGAGAGGTTAGATATTGGCAGTAATATCAGGGCCTCGTTATTTCTTTGTTGTGTTTTGAAGACATGGACGAGAAAAGGTTTACGGGGAGTAAAACTTCACAATTTATTTATTCCATGAAGTGAGTGCCATATATATGGAAGAAAAAAAGAGAAAGTGTTCAATGATATACGAGATATTCATGTTTATGAGTGGAAGAAGAAATTCACACCCTTACATTGTTTGACATACTCATTAAATTCCAAATATTATAAAATGAGTGGCTCAATATATTCATGTTATACATTCACTGAAAAAGACATTGAGAAAGATATATCAAGACATAGTTGCTTGTATGGAGTATAGGCTTTGGTGTGATTAGACACACATGGATTAAGGATACCTATGGTTTGTGGCAACTCATGGGGTGGTGTTCCCTATTCTACAACAATTAGAATGGATGTCCTTCTCTGAATTTACTTCATCTTCTTGTTTCTAGAGAAATTGTAACACATAAGAATATGCACAATTTGAACATAATAGGATTGAACAATCTAAAGGAAAAACTCCTCGTTTTTTGAGCACATGAGACACACACATTAAAATCCTCATGTCATTGTGTTAGGTGACTTATTAGATCATTTATATTCCTCACTCTAAATGCACATTCAAGGAAATTGAAAATAGGAAATACCAGCAAGAAATAAATATATGAAATTTGATACCAAACACTCTATTCAGCAAGATGAGATGCCACTTAATCATAGCTCAACATAAAAATATGTACATCTCTATTTAGTAACAAAAACATCATTCTAGTCCAAAAATATCCATTAAAAAGAAAAGCAACTTGAGGACTGAACCTTGTAGCCTCTTAATAAATATTGTACACACTTTAATAAATATATAAAACAATTATGTACTATTGTACATTAAAACTTTGGTTCAAGCCAATAAACCCATCGCAATTTTCAGAATTATATATGAATTCAACCAAATCAACATTATATATGTGAAGTCAAGATAGGAAGACATGTAAGCCTTTTTATAATTAAATGTAATAGTGAAATGGTGACTCAGGACACACGAATAATTATCATATATGAATACCAGCATTAATGCAGTACCTAGGAAGCCAACAAAGTCAACATGAAGAACAATCAATTGCCACAAATCAATATTAACATTTTATTTCAATATATATATAAAGTTAACGAAGTAAACATTATATATGGAGTCAACCTACCAAGACATGTAAGCATGTTTATATGCTATGTGAATACCAGCATTTTAATGCAGTACCTAGGAAACCAACAAAGTCAACATAGAAGAACAATCAATTGCCACAAATCAATATTAACATTTTATTTCAATATATATATGAAGTTAACAAAGTAAACATTATATATAGAGTCAACCTACCAAGACATGTAATCATGTTTATAATTAAATGTAACAGTGAAATGGTGACTCAGGCAACTTAATCAAATATCATATGTCAATACCAGCCTTTTAATGCAGTATCTAAAAAGCCAACGAAATCAACATGCAGGACATGTGAGTTTATTAATAGATTCAAGTCATCAAATCAACCACCATAAATCAATAACACCCTTTTTAGTTCATTATCTAAAACATTTTCTAACTATAACAGATTGATTGATACGGAATGAAAATGAGGATTCATCAAACGCAATGTAATCCCTTGAGGCGTGCCACCAGACTAGATAGCTCCTCTTCAGAAACATTCACTGCAGTTGCAATTTCTTCCTTCTGATCTCTGTTGAGGTCCAAAAATGACTCAATGAAATCGCCATCCAAAAACTTGTTGGCTTTTCGAGTATCCATTCCATTGCTGAATGAACGCCAATGCTCATGGCTTAACCCACCCACTCCTTGGATTATCTTCACGAGGTGCATTTGCAACTTCTCAAGAGTATGATACTGTGGCTCGGCAAGGGATGCAATAACACCAAGCATACCGCTACGTGTCCCAAATATAACCGTAGGAACGTCGCCGCATTGTTCGAAGCGAGATACATGAGGCAGAGCAAGAGATCCATGCCTAAACCTGTTCACAAACTCTCCAACATGGTATTCACCTTCAATTTCCAATTTTCCTACAGTTTCAGTACTATTGCAACCTTTCCTGGCTGTAAAGAGGTTGAAATTGGTTTCTGCTCCCAAGTATATATCATCATCCAAAAATTCAACTGCAGTCATCCATCTTTCACTTTCTTCACGAGCCCTTTCTGTCAATGCACTTCTGTCACCAGATGTTTTGTATTCCAACACATACATAGATTGCCGTAAATCCCCAACGACGATAGAACTCCCACGAGTCTGAATTTTTAAAGCAACAATATGACCATGATGTACACATTCACGTTTAAGCTCTCCCGAACCATCATTCCATTTGTACAACTCGATATTTTGGTTGATTCCTGCGACCAATTTTCCATCTAACGAATTGAGATCGAATACCCCACCCTTCGTCTCATTTTCACTAACCAGTCGGAGTTGCTTATTTTCAACTAAAAATATCAAAATTCGACCTTTCATTGGTTCGGTATCGTCGTCATTCATATACATTGTCCCCACACAATAATAGAAATTGCTGTCATTTGTGAATGAACAACTCAGAATGCAATATGCTTCTTCATTACCATCAAGTGAATATGATGAAACATTTTCAAGTCTTTTATCATCGAAGAGACGCACGAAATCTCTTTGATCATAATCATAAGTGTTGCTTCTTTTTCTCTTTTTCTGAGACGCACGAAATTGTCCGCTCTTTTTCTGAGTGCAAACAGCAAATGTGTGAGACTGCTCCTGATAACAAATACGAGTGCACAGTTCCCCAAGAGGTACAGAGGAGACATGCGGTTTCTGAATGTCATCTATTAACCCAATAATAAGGCTGTCTTCATTTGCAATCACAACAGTGTCAGGAAAAGCAATTGTATTGAAAGAACACATGTGATTAACAACTGTGAAATGGACATTCATATATGTCAATTTAGAGTTGTCACTGTAAATTAATGCAGGCAACTCCGATGATACAAAAACATGTGTCTTGTTCTTAAAGCGAAACATGGTAAGGCTAATTGCTTTTGTACCAAAGGGGATTTTGTTCATAACAGAAAGCTCTTTCTCTCCATTGCTCATATCAATTTTAAACTCATATAAATTCCCATCGGCAAGACCACATAGCAAGTATGGAGTCCCTTCAAATCTACAAAGAAGAACAGACCGAGGTGGAACGTTTTCTGCAAAGTGGAACGTTTTAAACGTGTCTAAATTGGGAAGAGAGTAAATCCTAATACTATAGTCTTTCCACAATCCAACCACTGCAAATTCACTCTGATCGGGGTTATCACCAGAAGGATTTAGGTCAAGGCATGATACATCAAACTCAATTTCCAAATCTTTCCTCACTACCAGTGATTCCTTTCCAATTTCCAAGTACACTAGATGACCCCCTTCAGTGTTTATTAAAACCTGAGAAGCATTAGCTGTTCCTAGAATAATGGAACATTCTCCATGAGGCTTTGGCCATTGAAACAATAACATTTTAGAAGACGCACTTACTAACCTCACAAAACTGGATGTTATCTGAACAAGCTGGTCATGTACAGCATTGTGACAAAATAATGTGCGAACCTCTGTGGCAAATCCTTGTATTTCTGTCTCTTGTAGCTCATTCTCCGAGTTCATCGAAAGTGTGCGTGTCTCACCAACGAAGCTGACGACCAAAAAACGATCACAGATGTCAAGTATTGAAGAATGTAATGACCATATTCCCTTGATGCCTGCAAAGTCTACAGATGCCCTCTCGTTGAATCCAACGCCATATCTGATTCTGCGAAGGGAACCATGGTTGTATATTCCTGAACAAGTTACAACTTGTGCCCCTGTACCTGGTCTCTTATCAATATCAACAACACAAAAGTCCAGGATGGGACCAATGTTTACAAATGTTTCTAGAACATTCACATTTGAACCTGTAGCATTAGGTTGAAGATGCAGCTTTATAAGCTGTGAATCTCCATAGCTAGACCCAACGTACACAATCCCATCACCTTCTAGGTAAGAGCCTAGGTCAGAGATTGTTGAAGCAGCAGCACATGTCTCGCCCACAATCCCATCACCTCCTAGGTAAGAGATTGTTGAAGCAGCAGCACATGTCTCGCCCAGAAGACTTAAATTAATACCAATAACCATATAATCATTTTTAGGATTTATGGAAAGTAAATAGAGCTTGCCTGTGTCGTCCCCCAACAGGTATCTACAACCGTCAACTCTTCCATATGCTTTAGTAATGGTCATGGATTTGGAAATTGCCGTGGAATCAGATGCACTGCAATAAACTATTTTCCGCTTACCAATAATGATAACCCCTCTTAAAGGAAAGTCAACTGGTATTAAAATACCATCACCATAATCTACCTTTGCCTGCGACCAAGGCCCCTGATTAAATCTCTTGCCATTCAGATCAATCTCGTATGTCTTCACATGGAGTTCATCTCTATCATTCGGAAAATGCATTCGTGGTTGTTTGTACAGCACGGCAATTGTGGGTTTCACATAACCATATAAGAACTCGATATCCAAAACTATAATATTCTCAAACTGGATATCAAAAGAGTCCCTGGGTTGTCCATTGTCATCCAATGGTATAACTTTGAACAGGCCCTCATAGGCGTGGAATCCTATGGACCTACAATGTGGATCAATGATACCAATTATCTTCCCATTCTCTGCAGGACGCCGAACTGGATCCGTCACATCTCCTGTCGCTCTCGTGATAAACTGACCAGATTCAGCATCCCACTGAAGAACACAGAATTTATATTTATCTGTTGAAATGAAAAGATAATCCTGTTGCTGCCCATTAGGTCTGAAAAGCTTCAGCGAAGCAATTCGCCCATAGATTGGGACGTCTAGAATTTGTTGTAAACTCTTGTGGTCGCGAAGAGAATGAATCTGAAGTTGTGTAGATTTTGCTATGATGAGGTTCATGTCGCGAGGACCAGTAAAGTTGCCGGCACAGGAATGGCTCACAGTGGTGGGCTTGTGAGCAGTAGCAACATAGTTCCACGTACTCATCTTCTTTCTTTTCTCGCCCAAATCGAACGAAAATTAGAACCCAAATAAGAACCCAAATTAGAAGAAAAACTCTTTTCTCGCCCAAATCGAACGAAAATTAGAACCCAAATAAGAAGAAAAACGACCTGTCAATATATATATATCACTCCGAACGACCTGTCAATATATATATATATATATATTCTGATGCTACAAATTACACAAAAACCGACACCATTCCAAGCAGAACCATACCCAGGAAAACATATACATTTTTGTATACATACTAGTGGTCAATTTTATAGCTGTGTCCAGCGGTTATACCTTCTTAGGTGCCAGAGTTAGTTATATTTTTAATTTTTTTATATACTTACTAGTTAGTTAGAGCTGTGTCCAGCGGTTATACCTTAGGTACCAAAGTTATACCTTAGGTACAAGAGTTAGTTATATTTTAATTTTTTTTGTTATATACTTACTAGTTAGTCCGTTATACTTTAGGTACCATAGTTAGTTATATACATAATATTTTTTTATTTACTTACTAGTTAGTTATAAATATAATATTTTTTTATTTTATTTTAGGTTAGTACTTTCATTGTCCGGAGTTGGGGAGGGTTAAAGTAGTGGGTTAATGTTAAAGATATATTGATTTTATATGGTAAGGTTTAAAATAGTAAGATAGTCATAAATTATTAATATATCTGATAAAAAATACAACGCATATTTTAAAAAAAATTGGATGTGAATATCTAACTTTTTATGGGATGACATAGACTCTTCAATCATTAAAACTATTTAAATAAACAAATTTAATCATTTAAATTAAGTGAAAAAAATACATATTATATTTTACTTTTTAATTTTTTATAAAAAATATTATATTTAACTATTAAAATGGCTAAAGTTAACATTTATGGGTTTATAAGTAACATTTTCAACCAATTTTAAAATTTAATAAAACTTATTTAATCATTCAATATTTGTTATTCATAATAAAGGTTTAAATGGTTAGTTAATTATTACATTTATCGTATTATATTATTAATTTATTTTATTATCAATTTTATTATATTATAAAGAAAGTGTTTTCTTTTTCTTCACAATTTATTGAAGGTTGTATCAAAATTGGAAAAACAACCTATTACTCACCACCAATGGGCGACTCACTCCTATAGGAGAAATGTCTCCTAGATTTGTCTTCAGCCAACCAACAACCCATTGCAGCCACTAGATAGCTTGATGTGCCGCCTGAGCCAACCATTATGCACCCTCACCCATCTGTTATAGTCAAATGTTTGAAGGTGGGCTTTCCAACTCCGAAGATATAACTTTTCATTATGTAATTGGGTGTTTATGATTGCTTTTCTTGGGCACATTTGGACATGGATTAGTGGGAGGATTTCGCAGAAAGAATGCACTTGGATTGTACTCTTGTTCCCTAGCCTCAACTTTGTGGTTAGTCTTGTACCCTAGCTCTGTGGCATCTCCTTTATGGGCTACTAGCTTTAGGAGTGGAACTACATGGGAAACCCTAATTTTGGTTGTGTGGTTCTGCTTCCCAACACCATGTATCTCACTCCCCTTCTCTCATTAAGGAACCCATGATTGTTCCAACCCCTCCCTCTCTTATTCCCTCTCTATCTCTCTCGCTCTCTCTCTCCTTTTGTCTCCATTCAATCTTTGTATCTATCTCCCTCCTTCTATACTTCTCTATATCTCCCCCTCACTTCATCACTATCTCTCTCTCCCTCTATAATTGTATATTTCTCCCTACCTCTCTCCCTCTCTCTCTCCTTCTCTCCCACCTCTCTCTCTATCCTTTTGTGTCTACTCCATATCTATCTTTCTCTCCTTCCCTCTATACTTCTCTATCTCTCCCCCTCACTCCCTCACTATCGCTCCTCTCTCTCTCTCTCTCTCTCTCTCTCTCTCTCTCCACTATATCCCCCCTTATCTCCTTCTATCTCCCCCCTCCAACTTTGTCTCTATCATCCTACTCTCCTTCTATCTATCACTATCTGCCCCCCACTCCCCCACCACACACACACACACATATATATCTATTTGTCTATATCTCTACATTCTTCCCGATCTATCCCTATCCCCTAACCATATCTATCTCTCCTACCCCCCCATCCTTTCTCTTTTCCCACCATATCTATCTTTATCTCCCTCCCTCTTTTTTCTCATAGTATCCTCCTTTTTCTCTCTCCTGCCTCCCCGCCTCCTTCCCTATGTCTCTTTTTATCCCCCTGCACTCTATCTCTCTATTTCCATTTACATATATATCTCTCTCTCTCTCTCTCTCTCTCTCTCTTCTTCCACGTTTGTCTCTATCCGCCTCCCTCTTTCCTTCTCTATCTCTCGCCCCCCCTCCCCCTATTTGTCCTCTTTACCCCTCACCTCACTCTCTCCCTCTCTCTCTCTTTCCCTCTCTTTACCCCCCTACATATTTATCTCTATATAACTCCCTCTCTCTCCCTCTCCCTCACTACCTCATTATCTCTATACCTATCTCCTCCACCACTCACTCACACTGTCTCTCTCTCTGACTCACTCACTCTCTCTCTCTCTCTCTCACTCACTCACTCTTTCTCTCTCTCTCTCACGCACTCTTCCCCCCTCTCTCCACCTCTCTCTTTTCCCTCCAACTTTTTCTCTATCTCCCTCACTCTCTCCTTGATCCAGGTGGATGTTGGGGGCCACCCACCTACCCCATTTGGACCCCCACAATTGTCTCTTTCAGCATTTTCAGTTTCCTTAATTGTAGCACAACTTACTATTTTTAGCAGTTTTCGGGTCCTGAACTTCCGGAGCCGTTTTGAGGCCCTAAACGACGTTTTTGGGGAATCCAGGGGCAACATGGGTCCATGCAATGGACCGATGTTGCCCGTTCCAACAATGATATTGCTCGAATAGATATTTCTAACGAGCTATCATACGCGTCAAAAGGAGATCGTATGCCAAAGTTACGACCCCGGGAAATTGATGTACCAATTTACCCAAAACGGCACAATTTGGCGTTTCATCTTCTAAGGGTCGGTTTTGGAATGTGAAGGTTTTCCATTGTTTCTCAATAATAAATAGGCATTCGAGCCTCATTGTAACACAAGTTCGGAACAGTTCAGAGACATGTAGCCGCACATCTCTTCTCAGAGATAAGCTACCATCGTCCTAGCTTGTTTATTTCCAATTCTGGTTGTAAGCATATTTCGGTATTTTCCATTAATGAAATGAAGTGTTATTTCCGCTGCATCTCTTTATTTATGGTTATCGCATCTCTGTATTTATGGTTATCTCTGTAATCTATTGCGTTCCTATTTAAATCCGGATCAGTGGTATCAGAGCGGTCTGCTTTTTCTCGGTTTTTTCTTTGCATGTCCCCGACGAGGTCAGGATATAAGGAGTTAGGGCTTGAACTGGTCGAACCTTTGCAAGACCAGCCTCGAAAATCCCGACGGCCTCCCATGGCGGATGAGAAGAAAAACGAGGGGGCAGGAGATCCCATCAAAATCTTGCTCGAAGAAGCCCTCGAGCGACAACGGAACGCGATGATGGACAGTTTTCGCAGATTCTTCAGCGGCTACCTAGATGTGACGCATCGGCTTCCAGCAGCGATTCTGGAAACGCCACGCCCTTTAAGGTACAAGTTAATTTTGAAATCCCCATCTTCGAGGGTAAAATAGACGCAGATGCCGTAGATAAATGGTTAATCTGCTAGATGGGTATTTCTCTGTTCATGAATTTTCAAGTCGGGAAAAGATTGTTTTCACTCTTCTCAAAGCAGCCCCCCACGTCAGGACTGGTGGGAAAACCTACTGCGAGCAAGAAGGATGAGATGAAAGTACAAAGCTCATTATTTTCAGCCCGCAGCCCCTTGGAAATGACTTCCGAGATGCCATCAAGGAGCAGTACTACTTGTCAAAACTATGAGGAACAAATACACAGATGGCCACACTGGCCGAAGGACGGGAACGCAAGAGTGCTGAGTTTCACAAACATCTTTCCACCCTTCGCACACAGTTGGGTATCAAAAGATTCTGCAGCATTTGGGTGCTCAAATACCGCGGCTGCCGTACACAGATACATCCAGGAAGAGATGGAGTTCTTGAACATCTCCTCACTCGGCACAGCATACCGATACGCTGTCAAATCGAGCAAAAGTTCAAACAGAAGAAGCGAGACTTTGGATCTGCAAATCCGAAGCCCAAAGGACAAAGCCAAGGCGGGGTGACCCAAGACAACCTGTCGAAGCCACAAGAAAAGAACAACACCACAAAGCCGAAGAAGGAAACAGGAAAGTGGGGTGAGTTCCACAAGAG